>JAHIAM010001672.1:0-39839 GCA_021605205.1 Aegilops longissima
CCTTCTTCCACAGCATTTCGGGCATCAAGATGAGATCAAATGAAAATGATGCAATGAGATGAAATCTACTCTTGAGGCGAACATTTTGACATATTACGCAGCAAAAATAGAGCTACGATGCAAAGTTATGATCGTTGAAAATGCCACGAAATAATCAAAATTTAAAACTTAGAAGAATTTTCGGGGAGGAGAAAGTCAACCCTCGCTAGATCGATCGGATCCGATCCGTGTGACGGCCTTCCGACTCGCGGTGTTGAGAACAATAGTAATTTCAAAAATTTCTTACGCTACGCAAGACCATGGTGATGGCATAGCAGAGGGGAGAGTGTGTCCCGCGTACCTCGTGAACCGTGGCGAGGCGTTATAACAGCAGCGGTTGATGTAGTAAATGCGTCTTCGATCCGACCGATCCAAGTACGAGCGTCACGGCACCTCCGAGTTACGCACACGTTCAGCTCGATGGCGATCCCGGGCTCCGATCCAGCAGCGTCGGGGATGAGTTCCGTCGACACTGCGGCGTGGTGACGATGATGATGGCCCACCGGCGAGGCTTCGCCTAAGCTCATGACGATATGACCGAGTGTAATATGGTGGAGGGGCACCACACACGGCTAAGAGCGATCCGTAGATCAACTTGTGTGTCATGGGGTGCCCCGTATATAAAAGAGCAAGAAGTGCGGCGGCCCTAGGGGCCGCTGGAGGAGTCTCCCGCCCGGGAGTGGACTCCCCCCCTAGTTGGATTAGGTTTGGGGAGGAGAGGGAGAGGCGCCCCCCCTCTCCTTGTCCTATTCGGACTAGAGGGGGAGGCTGTGACCTGCGGCGACCCTCCTCTTCTCCCCTTATGGCCCATCAAGGCCCATTGACCTCCAGAAGAGATTCATAACCCGGTGTTCGGTAAAATCCTGTTTTCATCGGAACCTTTCAAGTCAAACATAGGCTTCCAATATATCAATCTTTATGTCGACCATTTGAGACTCCTCGTCATCAGTGATCACATCAGGGACTCGAACAACCTTCATCAAAACTTATAAACTCATAATAAGCTGTCGCCGAAATGTTAGCGTCACGGACCCTACGGTTCGAGAACTATGTAGACATGACCTAGAACTATTCTCGGTCAATAACCAATAGCGGAACCTGGATGCCCATATCGGTTCCTACACGAAGATCTTTATCGGTCGAACGCGCATAACAACATCGTCGTTCCCTTTGTCATCGGTATGTTACTTACAAGATTCGATCATCGGTATCAATACCTAGTTCAATCTCATTACCGAATCTCTTTACTCGTTCCGTAATACATCATCTCAACTAACTTATTAGTTGCAATGCTTGCAAGGCTTATGTGATGTGTATTACCGAGAAGGCCTAGAGATACCTCTCCGGCAATCGGATGACAAAACCTAATCTCGAAATCGCCAACCCAACATGTACCTTTGGAACACTGGCTCCTTTATAATCACCCGATTCGTTGTGGCGTTTGGTAGTACCAAAGTGTTCCCCTGGCAGGTTGCATAATCTCATAGTTGGAACATGTATAAGTCATGAAGAAAGCAATAGCAATATACTAAGCGATCAAGTGCTAAGCTAACGGAATGGGTCATTCAATCAATCATTCTCTAATGATGTGATCCCATTAATCAAATGACAACTCATGTCTATGGTTAGGAAACATAACCATCTTTGATAATGAGCTAGTCTAGTAGAGGCATACTAGTGACTATATGTTTGTCTATGTATTCACACATGTATTTGTTTCGGTTAATACAATTCTAGCATGAATAATAAACATTTATCATGATATAAGAAATAAATAATAACTTTATTATTGCCTCTAGGGCATATTTCCTTGTCTCCACCACTAAGTAATAATCTAGATTACGGTAATGATTCTAACACCCATGGAGTCTTGGTGCTTATCATGTTTTGCTCGTGGAAGGCAGTGCAGGTGCAACATTAGATCGTTGTATTTTTTCCCTTTTCTCCCACTTGGACTGGTCCCGAATGGAATTAGGCGTCTTTTGATATGCTTGGTCCTCTTGTGAAATCTGGATCCCTTTGCCAAAAATTGCACGATATTGTCGAAGATCTTCATTGGTCCCGATGCACTAGGTATGACACCTAGATCGAAATGAACTCTTTCATCGACTCCTTCATTTCTTTCGAAGCGTGTACTCCGCTTCACATGTAGATCCCCCGGCCTTTGTTTAGAAGCCAACCACGTCCACGTTTAATAAAACACGTATCCGGTTTCGATTTAGAATCGTCCGGATAGTGTCAAAACTTACATCGGCGTAACCATTCGACTAGCTCTTTGTCACCTCCATATCGAAAACATATCTTAGTCCTTTTCGGTATTTTTAGGATGTTCTTGACGCTGTCCGTGATCCCTCTGGATTACTTTGGTACCCCTGCCAAGCATTGCTAAGCATCGTCGGTCGGTACCGCATTGCAACATGATAAGCCTATGGCTGAAGCATGGAACATCTTTCATTTCTCTCTATCTTCTGCTTTTGGGGGCATTGAGTCGACTCAATCTCACCCTTAAACAGGTAAAAACCTTTCTTTGCCATCCATTTGAACTTTTCAAAACTTTATCAAGGTATGTGCTTTGTGAAAGTCAATTAAGCGTCTTGATCTATCTCTATAGATCTTGATGCCTAATATTGCACTTCACGAGGTCTTTCATTGAAAAAATTTATTCAAGTATCCTTTTATGCTATCAGAAATTCTATATCATTTCCAATCAATAATATAGTCCACATATAATATCGAAATGCTTGAGCTCCTCACTTTCTTGTAAATCGGGCTTCTCCAAAGTCGTATAAAACCATTCTTTGATCACACTATCAAGCGTTTATTCCGAGGCTTGCACGGACCATAAATTGATGTTTGGAGCTTCACTTGTACACCCTTTGGATCAACAAAACCTTTGGTTGCATCATATACAACTCTTCTTCTAGAAATCATTCAAGAATGCAGTTTTTACATCCATTTGCCAAATTTCATAATCATAAAAGGAAATTGCTAACATGATTCAAACAGACTTAAGCATCCTGGTGAAAAGTCTCATCGTAGTCAACCCCTTGAACTTTGAAAACCTTTAGCAACAAGTCGAGCTTTATAAACGTTACATTACCATCTCGTCTTCTTCTTAAAAGATCCATTTTTCTCAATGGCTTGCGATCATCGAACAAGTCAACCAAAATCCATACTTTGTTCTCATACATGGATCCCATCTCAGATTTCATGGCTTCCGCCATTTTGCGAATCTGGGCTCACCATCGCTTCTTCATAGTTTGTAGGTTCGCCATGGTCAAGTAACCTTCGAATAGGATTACCATACCACTTGTGCGTATTTTACTCTGGTTGACCTTGAAGTTGGTGTAACTTGATCGAAGTTTCATGATCAACATCATTAGTTTCCTCACTAATTGGTGTAGTTGTCACGGGCCGTTTCTTGTGATGAACTACTTTCAATAAGGGAGCAATTGATTATCTCATCAAGTTCTACTTTCCTCCCTCACTTCTTTGAGGAAACTCCTTCTCTAAAAGGATCCGAATTAAAAATCTTGCCTTCAGATCTTGATAAAGGTTTCCCTCTCCTTTGGGTATCCTTGAAGACACATTTTCCGATTGGGTTGAGCTTATCTGGTTGAAGTTTCTTCAATAAGCCTCGCAGCCCCCTTTAAGCGACAACTTTGGTTTCTTGCCAAACCAAGTTCATAAGGTGTTCTCAGCGGTTTTGATGGTGCCCTATTTAGCGTGAATCGGCCGTCTTTAAAGCATTCCCCAAAGCGATAGCGGTAAATCATGAGACATCATAGATCGCACCATATCAAGTAAAAACGATTCTGACGTTCGGACACCCATTTCTCTTGGTGTTCCGGGTGGCTGATTCGAAACTATTCGCATTGTTTCAAATGTAACCAAACTCGTAACTCAAATATTCTCCTCCCGATCAGATCGTAGAAATTTTATTTTCTTATTCGATGATTTTCCACTTCACTCAAATTCTTTGAACTTTTCAAATGTTTCAGATTTGTGTTTCATTAAGTAGATATACCCATATCTGCTCAAATCATTGTGAAGGTGAAAAATAATGATACCCGCGGTGCCTCAACATTCATTGGACCACAAACATCGGTATGTATGATTTCCAACAAATCAGTTGCTCGCTCCATAGTTGGAAGCGGCGTTTTAGTCATCTTGCCCATGAGGCCGGTTACAAGTACCAATTTCATAATCAAGTGATTCCAAAAGTCCATTATGGAGTTTCTTCATCGTTTTAACGATATGAACCAAGCGGGTGCCACAAATAAGTTGCATTATCATTATCAACTCTGCATCTTTTGGTTTCAACACTATGAATATGTTATTACTACTTAAAATTCAATAAAAATAGACCACTCTTCAAGGGTGCATGACCATAAAGATATTATTCATATAAATAGAACAACCATTATTCTCTATCTTAAATGAATAACCGTCTCATCAAACAAGATCCGGATATAAAATTTCTTTATGGCACCAAATAACAATTATTTGGTCTAAAACTAATCCCAATGGTAGATGTAGAGGTGCGTGCCGACCGCGATCACATCGATTTGGAACCATTTCCCAGCGCGCCGTCACCTGTCCTTAGCCAATCTTCCCAATCCGTAGTTCTGTTTGGTTGCAAATATTAGGGAACCGGTATCAAATACCGGTACTCTGCGGTATTAGTAAGGTACATCAATAACATGTATATCACATATACCTTTGATCACCTTGCCATCCTTTTATCCGCCAAATACGGGGCAGTTCCGCTTCCGGTGTCGATCGCTGCGGTAAAAAACACTGATTTAGGCTTAGGTCGGACTTGGGTTTCTTCTCTTGGGGCCAACTTTCTTGCTGTTCTTGAAGTTCCTTCTTCTTTCCTTTCCCTTTTCTTGAAACTAGTGGTCTTGTTGACCATCAACATTGATGCTCTTTCTTGATTTCTACCTCCATGACTTTTAGCATTGCGAAGAGCTAATTTTTTGGTCATCCCTTGCATATTATAGTTCATCAGGCTCTTGTAGCTTGGTGGCGTGATTGGAGAATTCATCAATGACACTATCATCCGGAAGATAACTCGGTTGAATCAAGTGATTATTATACGGACATTTTGAGTATATGTTCCAAACTATTCTCCTCCATCTTGCCTATAGAACTTATTGGAACTTATTCTCTCAATCGGGCATTTGCTTGAAATATTAACTTCAACTCTGGAACATCTCATATGCTCCATGCGTTCAAAGCGTCGTTGAAGACCTAAAGCCGAAAGCATGCGAACTATAGAAGTCATCCTTTGCTCGCGGGCGTTCACCGGCGTTGCTCCTGCAACCGGGCACCCGGGTGCTTCCGGGCGTAATTCTTCGTAGCAATGAGGATAATCCTCAAATTCGGACCCGTCCGTGTAATTCTACCATCATCTTTCAACTTTGCTTTCTCAAAGCGCATTAAAATTCACGGAACAACCAAACGAGCCATCTATCTCGGTAAACATAGACAAGCAAAAATACTATCAATACTAAGTTCTGATAAATTTAAGTTTAATTAATCATATTAAAACTCCCCTTAGCAGACATCTCTCTAGTCATCTAAGTGATTCGTGATCCAAATCAACTAAAAGGATCATCCGGAGATGGAGTAGTTTCAATGGTGAACATCACTATGTTGATCATATCTACTATTGATTCACGTTACCTTCGGTCTCCGTGTTCCGGGCCATTCTGTTATACTGGGCCGTCAAGTTTCCTGAGTATTCGGTGCACTGTTTTTGCCCGTTGTATTTGAGCGAACCTATCACACCCGATCATCACGTGGTGTCTCGGACGAAGAACTTTCAAGCGGTGCATACTAGAACACTTCTTGATAATTTTGTGAGAGATCATCTTATAATGCCCGTCAATCAAAGCAAGATAAGATGCATAAAGGATAAACATCACATGCAATCAATATAAGTGATATGATATGGTCATCATCATCTTGTTTGGATCTCCATCGCAAATCATGATCACCATCGTCACCGGGGACACCTTGATCTCCATCGTAGCATCGTTTCGTCTAGCCAACTATTGCTTCTCGACTATCGCTCTGCTTAGTGATAAAGTAAAGCAATTACGGTTGCATTTCATACAATAAGCGACAACCATATGGCTCTGCCGATTGCCGATAATTCGGTTACAAAACATGATCATCTCTACAATAAAATATCATCTCTTAACATCACATCACAACATGCCTGCAAAAACAAGTTAGGCGTCCTCTACTTTGTTGTTGCAAGTTTTGTGGCCCGGGCTGAGCAAAACCGTTCTTACCTCGCATCAAAACCAACGATAGTTTGTCAAGTTGGTGTTTTTTAACCTTAAGGCGGGCGTAACTTTTCGTTCAACTAAAGTGAAAGCGACACCCGGTCACCAAGAAACTAGTGCTCGGCGGTGAAACCAGTCTCGGCGTAAAGCGTCTGGCGTAATGTCGGTCGGGCGCTTCATCTATACCGCCCGAACCAAAGTATGACATCTTTGGTAGCGGTATGACTTATATCGCCCCAACTCACTTGTGTTCTCCGGATATGACATCAGCGCAAAAACCGGCTCAATCCCTTTGTTGGGGGCGTAGTAATTTCAAAAATTTCCACCCAAGACCATGGTGATGGCATAGGAGAGGAAGTGTGTTCCGTACCCTCGTGACCGTGGCGGGCGTTATAACCGGGATTGTAAATGGTCTTCCCGATCCGCCGATCCAAGTACAGCGTCCGGCACCTCCGGTTCGCACGTTCAGCTCGATGGCGATCCCGGGCTCGATCGGCAAAGCGTGGGGATGAGTTCCGACCGACGGCGTGGTGGCGATGATGATGCCCCACCGGCGGGGCCGCTGCTCGCGAGATATGACGAGGTAATATGGTGGAGGGCACGCCGGCTAAGAGCGATCCGTAGATCAACTTGTGTGTCATGGGGTGCCCCCCGTATATAAAGGAGCAAGGGGGGGGGGCCCTAGGGAGGCCTGGAGGTCCTACTCCCAAGGTGGGACTCCCCCTTCCTAGTTGGATTAGGTTTGGGGGGGGGAGGGGAAGGGCCCCCCCCCTCCTTGTCCTATTGGACTAGGGGGGGAGGCGTGGCCCCCCTCTTCTCCCTTATGGCCCCAAGGCCCATTGACCCCCGAAGTTAGTAACCCGGTGGGTAAAATCTTGTTTTCATCGGAACCTTTCGAAGTCAAACAATTCCAATCTTTATGTCTCGACCATTTGAGACTCCTCGTCATTGTGATCCATCGGGACTCGAACAACCTTGGTACATCAAAACTTATAAACTCATAATAACTGCCGAAGCGTTAAGCGTGCGGACCCTCGGGTTCGAGAACTATGAACATGACCTAGAACTATTCTCGGTCAATAACCAATAGCGGAACCGGATGCCCATATTGGTTCCTACATATTCTGAAGATCTTTATCGGTCAACCGCATAACAAATCGTGTTCCTTTGTCATCGGTATGTTACACCGAGATTGAAATTCGGTATCCAATACCTATTCAATCTTTACGCAATTCTTTTCGTTCCGTAATACATCATCTCCTCTTATTAGTTGCAATGCTTAAAGGCTTATGTGATGTGTATTACGAAAACCTAGAATACCTCTCGACAATCGGGTGACAAAACCTAATCTCGAATCGCCAACCCAACATGTACCTTTGGAGACCAAAGTACTCCTTTATAATCACCCGATTCGTTGTGCGTTTGGTAGTACCAAAGTGTTCCCCGGTAAATGGGTTGTAATTCATATTAGGAACATTATAAGTCATGAAGAAAGCAATAGCAATATACTAAGGATCAAGTGCTAAGCTCGGAATGGGTCATGTCAATCATCATTCTCTAATGATGTGATCCCATTAATCAAATGACAACTCATGTCTATGGTTGGAAACATAACCATCTTTGATAATACTAGTCTAGTAGAGGCATACTAGTGACTATATGTTTGTCTATGTATTCACACATGTATTATGTTTCGTTAATACAATTCTAGCATGAATAATAAACATTTATCATGATATAAGAAATAAATAATAACTTTTTATTGCCTCAGGGCATATTTCCTTCAAGGAGCCGGAGGGGGAGGAGGGGGAGGCGGGGCGGCCCTGAGGAGGGGCTGCCGGAGGCCCGGTGGGGTGGAGGAGGGGAGACCAGCGCCCGGGAGCGGGGCCCGGGGCCGGCTTGGCGGGGGAGGGGCCAGGGGCGGCGGAGGGTTCAGGCCCAGGCCCGCGACCGGGCGGAGGCCTGACCCGGGGGCAGCTCGGCCGGGCCCGTGGCGCCTGCCAGCTCAAAGCCTTCGCCGGCGAAATGTGGAGGGGAGGAAAACTAGGGTTTGGGACGAAAGGGCCGGTTGGGGGAGGTGTTTAAATAGGCATAGAGGGTAGGAGAGTCAAATGGGTGTAGTTTTCCCCCCGAATCGAGCAGGGAAAGAATGAAACTTAGATGGGTTATTGGACTATTTTGAAGGGGTGTTGGGCTGCAACTCAAAAGAGGCCTTTCGAAGTCCGGTTAACCGTTGGAGTACAACGAGCTCCAAATGACCGAAACTTGCCGTGGTCTACGGTGGTATACAAAATGACAAACCTCGGTCCATTGAGAAAGTTTAGTACCGCTCACGGAAAAACGTAAAAGGGCCCGGGGGAGAAAGTGCGGATTGCAAAAGCGGACAAGGAAAAATGCTGGAATCATGAGGGAACACGTATGCAAATCATGATGACATGATATAAAATGCAACATGGACAAAATGCAAAAAAGAAAAACCCAACCACGGAGGAATATCATATCACAATGCAAAATGGCAAGAGTTGGAGTTACAAATATGGAAATTCTTGGGGTGTTCAAACTCCACCACTACAAAGGGATTCGTCCGAGATCTAGGTGAAAAGAACTCCGGATATTCGGGGAGGTGATTCGCTCCCGGGGGCTTCCGGTTGGAATGGTGTGACCACTTACTTTGGGAATTTGATTGACTTTTGCGAGTCTTCGCTCGGTTTCTTCAAGAATAGCAGGGTTCATGATAAGAGATCTTCTTGAAGGTCAATTTCTTGAAGCGATAGTGCGTTGAGTCTTGAAGCACTTGCGAAGCTGTGACACGTGGAACACATGCCATTTGCGAAGTTGGGGAGCTCAAGTTGATGGGAGATCGCCTCTTTTAATGATCTTGAAAGGACCCCGTATCTAGGGAAGCTTCCCTTTGATCCGGGCGGCAGTGCCTTTCATTGGAGGCGGAGGTAGACATGGTCTCCAATTTCAAAGCCATCCGGTGCTTATCATCATAATAGCTCTTGGCGCGATTCGCTTTGAATTCTCACGAATGACTTTGCATTTCTTCCTTGGATCAAGTCATTGCCAAGAAGTTGGCGTTCACCTGGACCAATTGAAGGGTCACTTTCGCCATGAAATTTGAATGGGGCCTTGGAACTTCGCTTGGAATGTTGTTGGGAGAACTTGGCATATGGAAGACAATCTTCCCATTTCATCGAAAAAATGACACAAGCCGAGCATATCTTCAAGGTTTGATTTACTCCTCGACTTGGCCACTTGTTTGAGGATGGAAAGCTTGAAGCGATGTTGGTGCCCATGGCCGAAAAATCCCAAAACTTGGAGGTAAAGATCGCCCGGTGAAGAGATCACTTGTGGAATGCCGTGCAAGGAGACAATCACAGGTGTATACCCAAAATGAGCTGCTGTGATGGATTCTTTGATAGGAAAAAATGAGCCACTTTAGTAAGCTTGTCAATGACAACGAAGATAGCATCATTTCCGCTTGGACTTTGGAAAACCAGTCCACGAAGTCCATTTCAATATGATCAAACTTCCATTCGGAATAGCAAGAGGTTGGAGGAGACCACTGGTGGTTGGTGTTCCTTTCACTCTTCTGCGACATCACATTCATTCCTTGAGCAATTTTCGCTTCATTCGCGTCCACCAATATTTCTTGAGGTCTGGTACATCTTTACTTCGGGATGAATGGATAGAAGCGAATTGTGAGCCTCGTTCATAATGACTTTTCTCGGATCACCCTTAGGAACCACAATTTCCTCAAAAAAAGTATCTTTGTCATCAATGTGGAAGCACTTGTACTTGGAAATCCCTTTCGATACCACGTTTCACCTTTTTCACCATGGTATCCGAAGCTGAGCCTCCACAATCTGATCTTCCAAAGTAGGAAGACTATGAGGTTGGCAAAAAAAGGGAACAACGAAGATTCAGCTTGCGGAAAGCTTCAGAGATGGGAAGGGCAGGATTAACTGTTGGAAAGCCTTCCCTCCATTGCAATGACATTGGCCTTGGGTTATATTCAATACTTGGGTTGTACTCTTGAATCATTTGACCCTCAGTGCACTTTGAGGTTGAGGTTGGGCTGAGTGAAGATATACTTGAGGCTCTTGTGATCGGTGAAAATGTCCTTTCCTTCCAACAAGAGATGTCTCCATGTTATCAATGCATGGACAAGCCGCCAACTCAAGATGTGAGTGGGGTAGTTCTTTTCGTTGACTTGGTGCAAATAACAAACTCTTTCTTGCATTAAACACGAGACCTTGAAGAAAGCATCCCGGAAAACTTGAATGGCTTGGATTGGGCCCAAGGCCGGATTTTCGGGGTTTCGGTTTTTTGTGGTTTGTTTTTTTTGTTGCATCATGTCATCATGCCATCATATCGTTTTTTAAAAACTCTTCAAATAAATTGTATTTTTTTGATCCATTTAAATAGGAATTCACATGGTGTTTTCTCTTTATAAATATCGTCCCAATATTATTAGGGAGCTATATAAAAATATTCCTCGTTTGGAATCATCATAACACTTGCAAATCCCATGCCCTTCTACTTTTTTCCCCAAACCTTGCCAATTATTCTATCATTTTAGTTCACCAAAATCCTCGGGTCATTTTTTAAATTCCTCCATTTTGGGGGAAAATAATCCCCATGTCCAAATTCTTTCCCTAACCCTCTGTTCTTTTGTCTCTTTTTTTTTTTTGCTAAATATATTTAGAGAGAGAGAGGCTAAATGACCCCCGGCCATTTCCCTCCTCCGGGCGGCCCCTCTAGCCCTCAGGCCCATCCGGCCCGTTCTATCTAAACCTAGCCCGGGCTCCCTTCTCGACCCCTCCTCGTTCCCCATCTCTTCCCCTGGCCAGCCCCCTCCTCGATCCCTCGCTCGTCCGGCCTCGTCCCCAACTGCCTCGACCCCCCTTCTTCCTTGCGCGCCGTCGGCCAAGCAGGCCGAGGGCGCCCGGCCCCCCACCCGGCCAGGGACCCCAACTCCGGCATCCCGGCAAGCCCCTCGATCCCCGTCCAGAACCCGGCGGGCCCGACCGCCCTGTTTTCCTCCAGGGCGTGGACCCGGGCCGCCTCCTCCACCTTGTCCTCGTCCCGGCGCCTTGCCCTGCATCCTCCGGCCACGCGTCCAGTCCCCTACCGGGGCGGATGCAGCGTCCCCGCCGTTTGCCTCCCGCCGACCTGCGGGCCTCGGCGTCCCGCTTCTTTCACGACCAAGCCCGGTGGTGCTGTGGCGGCGGCCCGGGGCGAAAAACCGGCCTTGATCCCGCCTCCCGACCATGCAGGGGCGCCGACTGCCATGTTGCTGCCCGTGTGAACCGTCAAGTACCCGGCGACCGGCTCCCGGATTCGCCAAAAACCACGGCCCAAAAGCATAGTACCCTCGTTTGCCTTGTACATCTACCGTCAAAACCCGTTTGTGGATTTTCAAGTTCAGCGGTGAACCCGAAGCCCTCGGTTCGTCAAGTCCGTCCAAGTCCCTCCGAACCATGTCGGCGAGTGGAAAACCGTGAAGCGTGCATGAGCGACTACCGTCCGTAACCCTACTTCCCTCTCGCCGCACTACTTCCTCTACTTCCCCTCTGGGAGAACCGTCTCCTTGCGTCCAAGGTATAACGGAGATGACCGACCGTGATCGAATCATCCTTGCGATGCCCCTATTTTGCCATGCCACCGTTCCTGGGAACCGAATCGGATCACCCACCATCTTGCGCCGCTTCGTCCCGTTTTCCTTTGCGTATCTCAATGGTTTGGAACCGATATTTGCCGTGGCACCATTTTGGATTGTTGCCGTGGCACCTTTTCTTCCACCCGGTGACATAATGCTTCATTTAATGCTCTGTCAACAATTTCATAATATTGTAAAACTTGCCATGTCATCCGCATCATGATAACAACATTTAAAGTTTTAATTTTGTTTGCTTTAATTTAATTGCCATGCTAAAATGATTTATTTCATAACTAAATAACGTAGCTCCATTTAAATAAATTATATATGTAAATGGGGTGAAAAATGCCTAGTTTAACATGGTAGCATTTCTTTGCATGTTTAACAACTCTAAAAATGTTTGGTCAGATCCCGGAATCCATAATTTGCAAAGGGTTTTCCAAGTTGTTGTTGTTTCGGCCTCATTTAAACTTGCCTAAATAGTAGTTTAATTATGCTCCACCTCTTGCCATGTTTAACAACATTTAATATTGTTGAGTACCTAACAGATCAAACTAAATAGTAATTTGTTTTGTCAATATGCAACCCGTTGCATATTGAGCTCCATAATTGTATTTTTGTATTTGCCATGCCTCATTAAAGGGACATGCATCATACTTGATTGTGCATCATGCATGTTTATGTGATGGTTGTTTACCTTGTTGTTTGTTTGTTTCGGTTTGCTTTTCGTTAGCCGGTTCCGTTCGGAGTTTGAGGATTCATTCGATCGTCCGTTTGTCTTCTTCATGGACTCGTTCTTCTTCCTTGGGATTTCAGGCAAGATGACCTACCCTCGTCACTTCTATCTTTGCTTGCTAGATGCTGCTCTTTTGCTATGCCTTGCTCGATGCCTAACTTGCTATATTGCCTCCCATTTGCCATGTCACCTCTAACCATCCTTTCCTAGCAAACCGTTGTTTGGCTATGTTACCTTTTCAGCCCCTCTTATAGCGTTGTTAGTTGCGGTGAAGATGAAGGTTCCTTGTTGGGACATGGAGATGTTGTTCCTTGTTGGAACATGTTTACTTTTGGGATATCACAATATATCTTATTAATTAAGCATCTATATACTTGGTAAAGGGTGGAAGGCTCGGCCTTATGCAGTGTTTTGTTCCCTTGCCGCCCTAGTTTCCGTCATATCGGTGTTATGTTCCCGGATTTTTGCGTCCCTAACGGTGGGTGATTTATGGGACCCCTTGATTCGCTTTGAATAAGACTTTTCCCAAAAGGCCCAACATTGGTTTACCACCTCACCTATCCCTTTTTCCTTGGGTTTGGAGCCCAAGGGTCATCTTTTTGCCCCGGACGGTGCTTCTCTGTCTGGCCCGAAAGAAATTTGGGGGCCCCGTGGCCTGAGGTTTGGTTTTACTCGTAGGATGTCTCATCGGTGTTGCCCGAGCAGATATGTGCAGCTCCTATCGGGTTTCGGCCTCCGGGGCTTTCTGGTCTTGTTTTATTCTTGAAATGTCTTGTGGCGGGATTCCGGTGATCGGGTCTTCCGGGGAAGAATATCCTTGTTGATCCGGAGCTTATCATGGGCTAAGTTGGGACACCCCGGGTTTGAACTTTCCGTGCCCGGGTTATTGGCAATGGGAATTTGTTAATGTCGGTTGTAAAACCGAAGTTGATCTTAATTAAAATACACCAACCGTGTGGTCCATGGTCTCTTCGGGGGTGGAAGTGAACGTTTAAGGTTATGTCGGCGTAAGTAGGGTTGGATCACTTCTTGATCATGGTTGTTCGACCGTGCTTTTGCCTTCTCTTCGCTCTCTTTTGCTTATGTTAGCCACCAATATGCTGGTAAACTCTTTGGCTCCACCTCACTACCTGTCCTACCTTTAAGCTTAAATAGTCTTGATCTGGTGTGAGTTTCTGAGTCCCGTGACTCCAAATACTTCAAACCAGTTTGCGGTCCGTGAAACCGTCGGTGATACTGAGCTCAAAGGAGCTCGATGAGGATCTTGTTCTTTGTGTTGTTTCGTTTGGTTGATCAGAGTGGAGCCCGTTGGGACGATCGGGGATCTGTAGCATTTGGGGTATCTTCTTTTATTTTGGTTCCGTGTGGACCTTGATTGTATCTGTATGATGTAATGTTTTCTCTGTATTGTGTGGTGGGTTGTAAGCCAACTTTATCTCTTTCCTTATGTATTACATGGGTTGTGTGAAGATTACCTCACTTGCGACATTGCTTTCAATGCGGTTCCCCCCCTCTCCTTGTCCTATTCGGACTAGAGGGGGAGGCTGTGACCTGCGGCGACCCTCCTCTTCTCCCCTTATGGCCCATCAAGGCCCATTGACCTCCAGAAGAGATTCATAACCCGGTGTTCGGTAAAATCCTGTTTTCATCGGAACCTTTCAAGTCAAACATAGGCTTCCAATATATCAATCTTTATGTCGACCATTTGAGACTCCTCGTCATCAGTGATCACATCAGGGACTCGAACAACCTTCATCAAAACTTATAAACTCATAATAAGCTGTCGCCGAAATGTTAGCGTCACGGACCCTACGGTTCGAGAACTATGTAGACATGACCTAGAACTATTCTCGGTCAATAACCAATAGCGGAACCTGGATGCCCATATCGGTTCCTACACGAAGATCTTTATCGGTCGAACGCGCATAACAACATCGTCGTTCCCTTTGTCATCGGTATGTTACTTACAAGATTCGATCATCGGTATCAATACCTAGTTCAATCTCATTACCGAATCTCTTTACTCGTTCCGTAATACATCATCTCAACTAACTTATTAGTTGCAATGCTTGCAAGGCTTATGTGATGTGTATTACCGAGAAGGCCTAGAGATACCTCTCCGGCAATCGGATGACAAAACCTAATCTCGAAATCGCCAACCCAACATGTACCTTTGGAGACACACTGGCTCCTTTATAATCACCCGATTCTGTTTGTGGCGTTTGGTAGTACCAAAGTGTTCCCGGTGGCAGGTTGCATAATCTCATAGTTAAGGAACATGTATAAGTCATGAAGAAAGCAATAGCAATATACTAAGCGATCAAGTGCTAAGCTAACGGAATGGGTCATATCAATCATCATTCTCTAATGATGTGATCCATTAATCAAATGACAACTCATGTCTATGGTTAGGAAACATAACCATCTTTGATCAATGAGCTAGTCTAGTAGAGGCATACTAGTGACTATATGTTTGTCTATGTATTCACACATGTATTATGTTTCGGTTAATACAATTCTAGCATGAATAATAAACATTTATCATGATATAAGAAATAAATAATAACTTTATTATTGCCTCTAGGGCATATTTCCTTGGTCTCCCACGCACTAGTGATAATCTAGATTACCGGTAATGATTCTAACACCATGGAGTCTTGGTGCTTATCATGTTTTGCTTTCGTGGAGAGGCAGTCAGCCAGGTGCAACATTCAGATCTGTATGTATTTTCTCTCCACTTGGACCTGGTCCGAATGGAATTAGGCGTCTTTTGATATGCTTGGTCTCTTGTGAAATCTGGATCCCTTTGCCAAATTGCACGATATTGTCAAGAAGATCTTCATTGGTCCCGATGCACTAGGTATGACACCTAGATCGGAAATGAACTCTTTCATCGGACTCCTTCATTTGCTGCTGAAGCAGCTGTACTCCGCTTCACATGTAGATCCGCCACGGCCTTTGTTTAGAAGCGCACCAGCGGCTCCACGTTTAATAAAACCACGTATCCGGTTTCGATTTAGAATCGTCCGGATCAGTGTCAAACTTACATCGGCGTAACCATTCGACTAGCTCTTTGTCACCTCCATATCTGAAAACATATCATTAGTCCTTTTCGGTATTTTAGGATGTTCTTGACGCTGTCCGTGATCCTCTGGATTACTTTGGTACCACCTGCCAAGCATTGCTAAGCATCGTCGGTGCAGTACGCATTGCACATGATGAAAGCCTATGGCTGAAGCATGAGAACATCTTTCATTTTCTCTCTATCTTCTGCGTGGTGGGCATTGAGTCGACTCAATCTCACACCTTATGACAGGTAAAAACCTTTCTTTGCACGATCCATTTGAACTTTTCAAAACTTTATCAAGGTATGTGCTTTGTGAAAGTCAATTAAGCGTCTTGATCTATCTCTATAGATCTTGATGCCTAATATGTAAGCAGCTTCACGAGGTCTTTCATTGAAAAAATTTATTCAAGTATCCTTTTATGCTATCTAGAAATTCTATATCATTTCAATCAATAATATAGTCCACATATAATATCGAAAATGCTAGAGCTCCTCACTTTCTTGTAAATCAGGCTTCTCCAAAGTCTGTATAAAACCATCTTTGATCACACTATCAAGCGTTTATTCTAACTAGAGAAGCTTGCACGGACCATAAATTGAAATTGATCTGGAGCTTGCACACTATGTGACACCCTTTGGATCAACAAAACCTTGGTTGCATCATATACAACTCTTCTTCTAGAAATCATTCAAGAATGCAGTTTTTACATCCATTTGCCAAATTTCATAATCATAAAATGGAAATTGCTAACATGATTCAAAGCAGACTTAAGCATCGCTACTGGTGAAAAGTCTCATCGTAGTCAACCCCTTGAACTTAGAAAACCTTTACGCAACAAGTCGAGCTTTATAAACAGTTACATTACCATCAATCGGTCTTCTTCTTAAAGATCCATTTGTTCTCAATGGCTTGCCGATCATCGAACAGTCAACCAAAATCCATACTTTGTTCTCATACATGGATCCCATCTCAGATTTCATGGCTTCGGCCATTTTGCGAATCTGGGCTCACCATCGCTTCTTCATAGTTTGTAGGTTCGCCATGGTCAAGTAACATGACTTCGAATAGGATTACCATACCACTCTGGTGCGTATTTTACTCTGGTTGACCTATGAAGTTCGGTAGTAACTTGATCTGAAGTTTCATGATCAACATCATTAGTTTCCTCACTAATTGGTGTAGTTGTCACGAGGCGTTTCTTGTGATGAACTACTTTCAATAAGGGAGCGAATCTGATTATCTCATCAAGTTCTACTTTCCTCCTCACTTCTTTGAGAGAAACTCCTTCTCTAGAAAGGATCCGAATTAGCGAAAATCTTGCCTTCAGATCTGTGATAGAAGGTGCTTAACAGTCTCCTTTGGGTATCCTGAAGACACATTTTCCGACTTGGGTTGAGCTTATCTGGTTGAAGTTTCTTCACATAAGCCTCGCAGCCTTTAAGCGACAACTTTGGTTTCTTGCCAAACCACAGTTCATAAGGTGTAAATCTCAGCGGTTTTGATGGTGCCCTATTTAGCGTGAATGCGGCCGTCTTTAAAGCATATCCCCAAAGCGATAGCGGTAAATCAGTAGAGACATCATAGATCGCACCATATCAAGTAAAAATCGATTCTGACGTTCGGACACACCATTTCTCTATGGTGTTCGGGTGTGGCATGATTCGAAACTAATCGCATTGTTTCAAATGTAACCAAACTCGTAACTCAAATATTCTCCTCCACGATCAGATCGTAGAAATTTTATTTTCTTATTCGATGATTTTCCACTTCACTCTGAAATTCTTTGAACTTTTCAAATGTTTCAGATTTGTGTTTCATTAAGTAGATATACCCATATCTGCTCAAATCATCTGTGAAGGTGAAAAAATAATGATACAGCGTGCCTCAACATTCATTGGACCACAAACATCGGTATGTATGATTTCCAACAAATCAGTTGCTCGCTCCATAGTTCGGAAGCGGCGTTTTAGTCATCTGCCCATGAGGCGCGGTTACTTAAGTACCAAGTGATTCATAATCAAGTGATTCAAAAGTCCATCGATATGGAGTTTCTTCATGCGTTTACACGATATGAACCAGCGGCGTGCCACAAATAAGTTGCATTATCATTATCAACTCTGCATCTTTTGGTTTCAACACTATGAATATGTGTATTACTACTCGAATTCAATAAAAATAGACCACTCTTCAAGGGTGCATGACCATAAAGATATTATTCATATAAATAGAACAACCATTATTCTCTATCTTAAATGAATAACCGTCTCGCATCAAACAAGATCCGAGATATAATGTTCATGCTTATGGCACAAATAACAATTATTTAGGTCTAAAACTAATCCCAATGGTAGATGTAGAGGTGGCGTGCCGACCAGCGATCACATCGACTTTGGAACCATTTCCCAGCGCGCCGTCACCTGGTCCTTAGCCAATCTTAACAATCCGTAGTTCTGTTTGAGTTGCAAATATTAGCAGCGAACCGGTATCAAATACCAGTACTCTGCGGTATTAGTAAGGTACATCAATAACATGTATATCACATATACCTTTGATCACCTTGCCATCCTTATCCGCCAAATACGGGCAGTTCCGCTTCCGATGTCGATCGCTGCGGTAAAAAACACTCGATTTAGGGCTTAGGTCCGGACTTGGTTTCTTCTCTTGAGCAGCAACTTTCTTGCTGTTCTTGAAGTTCCTTCTTCTTTCCTTTACCCTTTTCTTGAAACTAGTGGTCTTGTTGACCATCAACACTGATGCTCTTTCTTGATTTCTACCTCCATGACTTTTAGCATTGCGAAGAGCTAAAGGGTTTTGGTCATCCCTTGCATATTATAGTTCATCATGGGCTCTTGTAGCTTGGTGGCGATGATTGGAGAATTCTATCAATGACACTATCATCGGAAGAGTAACTCCGGTTGAATCAAGTGATTATTATACCCAGACATTTTGAGTATATGTTCATGACGAACTATTCTCCTCCATCTTGCAGCTATAGAACTTATTGGAACTTCATATCTCTCAATCGGGCATTTGCTTGAAATATTAACTTCAACTCTGGAACATCTCATATGCTCCATAGCGTTCAAAGCGTCGTTGAAGACCTAAAGCCGTAAAGCATGCTGAACTATAGAAGTCATCACTTTGCTTTCTGCGGGCGTTCACCTTGGCGTTGCTCCTGCAACGGGCACACTTAGCGGTGCTTCCGGAGACGTCATTCTTCTGTGCGGTAATGAGGATAATCCCCAAATTCTGGACCCGATCGGTGTAATTGCTACCATCATCTTTCAACTTTGCTTTCTCAAGGAATGCATTAAAATTCAACGGAACAACAGCACGAGCCATCTATCTACTGATAGACATAGATAAGCAAAATACTATCAGGTACTAAGTTCTTGATAAATTTAAGTTTAATTAATCATATTAAAACTCCCTTAGACAGACATCTCTCTAGTCATCTAAGTGATTACGTGATCAAATCTTCATGACCATGTCCGATCATCCGTGAGATGGAGTAGTTTCAATAAGTGAACATCACTATGTTGATCATATCTACTATATGATTCACGCTCGACCTTACTGTCTCCGTGTTCGAGAGCATATCTGTTATATGCTAGGAAGCTCAAGTTTAACTTGAGTATTCGCATTATTGCAACTGTTTTGCACCGTTGTGATTGAACGTAGAGCCTATCACACCCGATCATCACGTGGTGTCTCGCACGAAGAACTTTCATAGCGGTGCATACTCGAGGAGAACACTTCTTGATAATTTTAGTGTGAGATCATCTTATAATGCTACCGTCAATCAAAGCCAGATAAAGATGCATAAAGGATAAACATCACATGCAATCAATATAAGTGATATGATATGGCCATCATCATCTTGTGCTTGTGATCTCCATCTCGAGCTTACCGTCATGATCACCATACGTCACCGGCGCGACACCTTGATCTCCATCGTAACATGTCGTTGTTGTCTGCCAACTATTGCTTCTCGACTATCGCTACTGCTTAGTGATAAAGTAAAGCAATTACAAAGGCGTTTGCATTTCATACAATAAGCGACAACCATGTGGCTCCACCCGATTGCAGATAACTTCGGTTACAAAACATGATCATCTCATACAATAAAATATAGCATCACGTCTTGACACATCACATCACAACATACCTGCAAAAACAAGTTGGGCGTCCTCTACTTTGTTGTTGCAACTTTTCGTGGCTGCTACAGGCTGAGCAAGAACCGTTCTTACCTACGCATCAAAACCACAGCGATAGGTTGTCAAGTTGGTGCTGTTTTAACCTTGCAAGGACCGGCGTAGCCTTTCCAGTTCAACTAAAGTGAGAAAGCAGACACACGCCGGTCACCTTTAAGCAACTAGTGCTCGGCGGTGAAACCAGGTCTCGCGTAAGCGTCTGGCGTAACATCGATCCGAAGACGCTTCATCTCACAATGTTACATGAACAAAAGTATGACATGCTGGTTGGCAGTATGACTATATCGCCCAACTCACTTGTGTTCTACTCGTGCATATGACATCAACGCATAAAACCTGGCTCGGATGCCTTTGTTGGGGAACGTAGTAATTTCAAAAAAATTCGCACTGCTCTACGCCGAAGACCATGGCATAGCGAGAGGAGAAATGTCGTCACGCGTACCCTGCGTGAGACGAAAGCGGGCGTTATAACAACGCGGTTGATGTAGTAAATGCGTCTTCCGCGATCCGACCGATCCAAGTACGAGCGTCACGGCGCCTCCGAGTTCAGCACACGTTCAGCTCGATGGTGATCCCGGACTCCGATCCAGCCAGGCCGGTGGGTTGAGTTCCGTCAGCAGCGGCGTGGTGGCAGATGATGATGCTTCTGGCGCGCAGGAGCAGCCTAAGCTCCATGACGATATGACCGAGGTGGAATATGGTGGAGGGGCACCACTACGGCTAAAACGATCACATAGATCAACTTGTGTGTTATGGGGTGCCCCTGCCCCATATATATAAAGGAGCAAGGGGAGAGTGCTGGCCGGCCCTAGGGAGGCGCTGGAGGTCCTACTCCCCGAGGTGGACTCCCCTTCTAGTTGGATTAGGTTTGGGGAGGAAGAGGGAAGAGGCGCCGCCCCCCCTTGTCCTATTTGGACTAGAGGGGAGGGCCTGCGACCTGCCTGGCCCTTCTCTTCTCCCTTATGGCTCATCAAGGCCCATTGACCCCAGAGTTCAGTAACCCCGGTGTTCCGAAATAACATCTGTTTTCATCCGGAACCTTTCCGAAGTCAAACATAGGCTTCCAATCTTTATGTCTCGACCATTTGAGACTCCTCGTCATGTCGTGATCACATCAGGACTCGAACAACCTTGGTACATCAAAACTTATAAACTCATAATAAACTGTCATGAAGCGTTAAGCGTGCGGACCCTACGGGTTCGAGAACTATGTAGACATGACCTAGAACTATTCTCGGTCAATAACCAATAGCGGAACCTGGATGCCCATATTGGTTCCTACATATTCTGAAGATCTTTATCGGTCGAACCGCATAACAACATACGTCGTTCCTTTGTCATCGGTATGTTACTTACCGAGATTCGAAATCGGTATCCAATACCTAGTTCAATCTAGTTACAGCAAGTCTCTTTTCGTTCCGTAATACATCATCTCACTTCTTATTAGTTGCAATGCTTAGGCTTATGTGATGTGTATTACGAAGCCTAGAATACCTCTCGACAATCGGATGACAAAACCTAATCTCGAAATCGCCAACCAACATGTACCTTTGGAGACTGTAGTACTCCTTTATAATCACCCGATTCGTTGTGGCGTTTGGTAGTACCAAAGTGTTCCCCGGTAAATGGGTTGCATAATCTCATGAATTAGGAACATGTATAAGTCATGAAGAAAGCAATAGCAATATACTAAGCGATCAAGTGCTAAGCTAACGGAATGGGTCATGTCAATCATCATTCTCTAATGATGTGATCCCATTAATCAAATGACAACTCATGTCTATGGTTAGGAAACATAACCATCTTTGATCAATAGCTAGTCTAGTAGAGGCATACTAGTGACTATATGTTTGTCTATGTATTCACACATGTATTATGTTTCAGTTAATACAATTCTAGCATGAATAATACATTTATCATGATATAAGAAATAAATAATAACTTTATTATTGCCTCTAGGGCATATTTCCTTCAACGGAGCTCGGCAGGCGAGGAGGAGGAGAGGCAGGCGGGGCGGCCTCGAGGAGGCAGCGATGGCGGAGGCAGAGGCAGCGTCCCGGCGGTGGCAGCGAGAGGGAGACGGCAGCGCCTGGCCAGCGAGCGGCCAGCGGGGCAACGGTCTTGCAGGCGGCGGGAGGCGGCAGGCGGCCAATGGCGGAGAGGGGCTTCAAGCGCGCCAGGCCAGCAGCGGCAGCGACCGGGCGAGAGGCCAGTGACTGGGCGGGCAGCAGCGTGGCAGCAGCGGGCCCGTGGCGCGCTGCCAGCTCAAGCAGCGGCGTTGCGTCCAGCGCGGACGAACGTGTCCGGCCCAGCGGAGAAAGCTAGGGTTTGGGACGAAAGACCCGGTTGGGCAGAGAGAGTGTTTAAATAGGCATAGAGTAGGAGAGTCCAAATGAGGTGTAGTTTTCACCTCGAATCGAGCAGAAAGAATGAAACTTAGATGGGTTATTGGACTATTTTGAAGGGGTGTTGGGCTGCAACTCAAAAGAGGCCTTTGCGAAGTCACGGTTAACCGTTGGAGTACAACGAGCTCAAATGACCGAAACTTGCCGTGGTCTACGGTGGTATACCAAGGCCATGACAAACCTCGGTCCATTGAGAAGTTTAGTACCGCTCACGGAAAAAGCGTAAAAGGGCGTGGGGAGATAGGAGTGCGGATTGCAGCGGACAGGAAAAATGCTGGAATCATGAGGCGAACACGTATGCAAATGCATGATGACATGATATAAAATGCATGACATGGACAAAATGCAAAAAAGAAAAAAACCAACCACGGAGGAATATCATATCACAATGCGAAAATGGCAAGAGTTGGAGTTACAAATATGGAAAGTTACTTCCGGGTGTTACAACACTCCACCACTACAAGAGGATCTCGTCCGAGATCTAGGACTGAAAAGAACTCCGGATATTCGGAGGAGGTGATCCTCGCGCTCCCGGTGGCTTCCGGTGGAATGGTGTGACCACTTCACTTTCGAGGAATTTGATTGACTTGTTGCGAGTCTTCGCTCGGTTTCTTCAAGAATAGCAGGGTTATCATGATAAGAGATCTTCTTGAAGGTCAATTTCTTGAAGCTGATAGTGCGTTCGAAGTCTTGAAGCACTTGCGAAGCTGTGACACGTGGAACATCATGCACATTTGCGAAGTTGGAATGGAGCTCAAGTTGATAGGCGAGATCGCCTCTTTTAATGATCTTGAAAGGACCCACGTATCTAGGGGCAAGCTTCCCTTTGATACCGAGCGGCAGTGCCTTTCATTGGAGAGCAGCGGAGGTAGACATGGTCTCCAATTTCAAAAGCACATCACGGTGCTTATCATCATAATAGCTCTTCTGGCGCGATTCGCGGCTTTGAATTCTCACGAATGACTTTGCATTTCTTACGCTTGTGATCAAGTCATTGCCAAGAAGTTGGCGTTCACCTGGACCAATTGAGAGGTCGGCACTTTCGCCATAGAAATTTGAATGGGGCCTTGCCGAACTTCGCTTGGAAGCTGTTGTTGGGAGAACTTCGGCATATGGAAGACAATCTTCCCATTTCATACGAAAAAATGACACAAGCCACGAGCATATCTTCAAGGATTTGATTTACTCATCGACTTGGCCACTTGTTTGAGGATGGAAAGCTGTGAAAGCGAATGTTGGTGCCCATGGCCTTGAAAGAATCCCAAAACTTGGAGGTAAAGATCGCCACAGTGCGAAGAGATCACTTGTGGAATGCCGTGCAAGGAGACAATCACAGGTGTATAGCTCAATGGCGAGCTGCTGTGATGGATTCTTTGATAGGAAAAAATGAGCCACTTTAGTAAGCTTGTCAATGACAACGAAGATAGCATCATTTCCGCTTGGACTTTGGAAAACCAGTCCACGAAGTCCATTTCAATATGATCAAACTTCCATTCGGAATAGCAAGAGGTTGGAGGAGACCAGCTGGTGCGTTGGTGTTACTTTCACTCTTACTGCAGACATCACATTCATTCACAATTGAGCAATTTCGCTTCATTCGCGTCCACCAATATACTGCTTGAGGTCTGGTACATCGTACTTCGGGATGAATGGATAGAAGCGAATTGTGAGCCTCGTTCATAATGACTTTTCTCGATCACCCTTAGGAACCACAATTCCTCAAAGAAAAGTATCTTTGTCATCAATGTGGAAGCACTTGTACTTGGAAATGCCCTTGTCGATACCACGTTTCACCTTTTCACCATGGTATCCGAAGCTGAGCCTCACAATCTGATCTTCCAAAGTAGGAGAGACTATGAGGTTGGCAAGAAAACCTTGAGGAACAACTTGAAGATTCAGCTGCGGAAGCTTCACGGAGATCCGGTGGAAGGGCTTGAGGATTAAGCTGATTGCGATAAGCCTTCTGCTCAAAGCATCTGCAATGACATTGGCCTTGCGGATTATATTCAATACTTGGTTGTACTCTTGAATCATTCGACCCATCAGTGCACTTTGAGGTTGAGGTTGGGCTGAGTGAAGATATACTTGAGGCTCTTGTGATCGGTGAAAATGTCCTTTCCTTCCAACAAGAGATGTCTCCATGTTATCAATGCATGGACAAGCGCATAACTCAAGATCGTGAGTGGGGTAGTTCTTTCGTTGAGCTTGGTGACGAGAGGTATAAGCCACAACTCTCTTCTCTTGCATTAACACAGCGAGACCTTGAAGAAAGCATCGAGAAAACTTGAATGGCTTGGATTGTGGCCTTCAAGGCCGAACTTGATTTTCGGGGTTTCGAGTTTTGTCGTGTGGTTTGTTTTGTTTTGTTGCATCATGTCATCATGCCATCATATCGTTTTTTTAAAACTCTTCTAAATAAATTGTATGGATTTTGATCCATTTAAATCGAGGAATTCACATGGTGTTTCTCTTTATAACATATCGTCCCAATATTATTAGGAGCTATATAAAATATTCCTCGTTTTGGAATCATCATAACACTTGCAAATCCATGCCCTTCTACTAAGTTTGGTCCCCAAACCTTGCCATTATTATTCTATCATTTTCGGAGTTCACCAAAATCCTCGGGTCATTTTGTTAAATTCCTCACATTTTTGAGCAGGGAAAATAATCCCCATGTCCAAATTCTTTCCTAACCCTCTAGTTCTTTGTCTCTCTTTATTTATTTTTACGCTAAATATATTTAGAGAGAGAGAGGCTAAACTGACGCCCCTGAGCCATTCCCTCCCTCCGGGCGGCCGGCCTCTAGGCCATCGAGCCCATCCGGCCCGTTCTATCTAAACCTAGCCGGCGCTCCCTTCTCTCGAGCCCTCCTCGTTCCCATCTCTCTTCCCCTGCGCCCATGACCACCTCTCCTCGATCCCCTCGCTCGTCCGGCCTCGTCCCCAACTGCGCCTCGACCCCCCTTCTTCCTTGCGTCGCCGTCGGCGCAAGCAGCGCCTGACAGCGGCGCTGCCGGCTCCTCGCTTGCACCCGCGGCCGAGGACCCCAACTCCGGCATCCGCGGCGTAAGCCCCTCGATCCAGCCGTCCAGGAGAACACCGGCGACCACGACCAGCGCCTGTTTTCCTCCAGCGTGGACCAGCGCCATCGCCGCCTCCCTCCACCTTGTCCTCGTCCCATGACGCCTTGCCTGCATCCTCACGGCACAGCGTCGAGTCCCCTACCGGAGCGAGATGCAGCGTCCCGCTTGCCGTTTGCCTCACGCGACCTGCGGGCCTCGCTGCGTCCCGCTTCTTGTCACGACCAAGCCCGGTGGTGCTGTGGCGGCGCCTCTGCCCGGCGGCGAAGAAAACACGCCAGCCTTGATCCCCTGCCTCCACGACCACCGTGCAGGGCGCCAAGACTGCCATGTTGCTGCCCGTGTGGGGACCGTCAAGTACCGACAGACCTTGAGCTCCACGGATTCGCCAAAAACCACGGCAATGAAGCATAGTACCTCTCGTTTGCCTTGTACATCTACCGTCACGAACCGTTTGTGGATTTCGTCAAGTTCAGCGGTGAACCCGAAGCCCTCGGATTACGTCAAGTCCGTAACTGCAAGTACCACTCCGAACCATGTCGGCGACCGTCGCCGAAAACCCGTGAAAGCGTGTACATGAGCGACTACCGTCGCGTGAACCACTACTTCCTCTCGCCGAGCGACTACTTCCTCTACTTCCCTCTGACGAGAACCGTCTCCTTGCAGCGTCGAAGGTATAACGACCGAGATGACCGACCGTGATCGAATCATCCTTGCGATGCCCCTATTTTGCCATGCCACCGTTCCGTGGGAACCGGAATCAGGATCACCCACCATCTTGCGCCGCTTCGTCCACGTTTTCCTTTGTACCGATATCTCAATCGAGTTATCGGAACCGATATGTGCCGTGGCACCATTTTGGATTAGTTGCCGTGGCACCCTTCTTCCACCACGGTGACATAATGCTTCATTTAATGCTCCTGTCAACAATTTCATAATATTGCATAAAACTTGCATGTCATCCGCATCATGATAACAACATTTAAATGTTTATAATTGTTGTTTGCTTTAATTTAAATTGCCATGCTAAAATGATTTATTTCATAACTAAATAACCGTAGCTCCATTTAAATAAATTATATATGTAAATGGGGTGAAAAATGCCTAGTTTAACATGGTAGCATTTCTTTGCATGTTTAACAACTCTAAAATATGCTTTAGGTCAGATCTGTTCGAATCCATAATTTGCATATGGGGTTTCCGGAATTGTTGTTCGTTGTTTCGGCCTCATTTAAACTTGCCTAAATAGCTAGTTTAATTATGCTCCACCTCTTGCCATGTTTAACAACATTTAATATTGTTGAGTACCTAACGAGATCAAACTAAATATGTCAATGTGGTGTTTTGTCAATATGCAACCCGTTGCATATTGAGCTCCACTAATTTGTAGGTTGTTTGTGCACTTTGCCATGCCTCATTAAACGGGACATGCATCATACTTGATTGTGCATCATGTCATGTTTATGTGATGGTTGTTTACCTTGTTGTTTGTTTGTTTCGGTTTGCTTTTCTGTTAGCCGGTTCCGTTCGGAGTTGTGAGATTCATTCGACCTCGTCCGTTTGTCTTCTTCATGGACTCGTTCTTCTTCCTTGGATTTCAGGCAAGATGATCCTACCCTCGTCACTTCTATCTTTGCTTGCTAGATGCTGCTCTTTTGCTATGCCTATGCTCGATGCCTACTTGCTATATCATGCCTCCCATGTTGCCATGTCAGCCTCTAACCATCCTTTCCTAGCAAACCGTTGTTTGGCTATGTTACGCTTTGCTCAGCCCCTCTTATAGCGTTGTTAGTTGCAGGTGAAGATGAAGTTTGTTCCTTGTTGGGACATGGAGATGTTGTTCCTTGTTGGAACATGTTTACTTGTTGGGATATCACAATATATCTTATCTAATTAACGCATCTATATACTTGGTAAAGGGTGGAAGGCTCGGCCTTATGCACGGTGTTTTGTTCCTCTTGCCGCCCTAGTTTCCGTCATATCGGTGTTATGTTCCCGGATTTTGCGTCCCTACTTGGTCGGGTGATTTATGGGACCCCTTGACGTTCGCTTTGAATAAGACTTTTCGGCAAGGCCCAACATTGGTTTACCATTTGCCTCACCTATGCCTTTTTCCTTGGGTTTCGGAGCCCAAGGGTCATCTTCTTGCCCCGGACGGTGCTTCTCTAAGTGCTGGCGAACCAGTAAATGCGGGGCCCCGGTGGCAACTGAGGTTTGGTTTACTCGTAGGATGTCTCATCGGTGTTGCTGAGAGCGAGATATGTGCAGCTCCTATCGGGTTGTCGGCACATCCAGGCGGCTTCTGGTCTTGTTTTATTCTTTGTGAAATGTCTTGTGGCGGGATTCCGAGACTGATCGGGTCTTCCGGGGAAGAATATCCTTAGTTGATCGCGAGAGCTTATCATGGGCTAAGTTGGGACACCCTGCGGGTTTGAACTTTGGCCGTGCCAGCGGTTATGTGGCAGATGGGAATTTGTTAATGTCGGTTGTAAAACCGAAGTTGATCTTAATTAAAATACACCAACCGTGTGTCGCGTAACCGTGATGGTCTCTTCGGCGGAGTCGGAAGTGAACAGTTTACAGGTTATGTCGGCGTAAGTAGGAGTTCGGATCACTTCTTGATCATGGTTGTTCGACGTGCTTTTGCCTTCTCTTCGCTCTCTTTTGCGTTATGTTAGCCACCATATGCTGGTAAACTTGCTGCAGCTCCACCTCACTACCTGTCCTACCTTTAAGCTTAAATAGTCTTGATCTCGCGTGTGAGTTTGCTGAGTCCCGTGACTCAGAATACTTCAAACCAGTTTGCGGTGCCGATGAAACCGTGCAGGTGATACTGAGCTCAAAGGAGCTCGATGAGGATCTTGTTCTTTGTGATGTTTCGTTGATTGATCGATGAGTGGAGCCCGTTGGAACGATCGGGGATCATGTAGCATTTGGGGTAGTCTTCTTTTATTTTGGTTCCGTAGTCGGACCTTGATTGTATCTGTATGATGTAATGTTTTACTCATGTATTGTGTGAAGTGGCGTTGTAAGCCAACTATGTATCTCTTTCCTTATGTATTACATGGGTTGTGTGAAGATTACCTCACTTGCGACATTGCTTTCAATGCGGTTATGCCTCTAAGTGCTTGACACGTGGGAGATATAACCGCATCGAGGCGTTCAAGTTGGTAATCAGAGCCTTCCGACTTAGGAGCCCCTACTTGATTGTTCTTGGCTGTTGAGTCTAGACGGAAAATGTTTTGAGTCTTAGGTTTATATATATCGGTAGGATTCTTTTACTCCTCGGTCCTTAAGCTTTCTGGTGAGGTATCGTAGAGTTTTGACTTTTCTCTCCTCAAATTTCACTAAAATTTTTTTTTGGATCACGGGTATCTTGGAATCGTTCAGAGTTGGTTTTGTGGAATTGTTCTTGGTGCCTCGACATTTAGGGGTTGTGGCGGTGTCGGGGAGTTGAGCTCGGTGTTGTCGTCACAATTTTATCGTTCGATTCTGGAATACCAGGTTTACCGACGCCAGAAATCTCTTTTGTGCAGTTGTTGGTGAGATAACCACGATAGCCCGATCTTGTGGCGAGTCTTGAGTATGCCATGACTTGTATAACGGATGTTTTTGAAGGTCGGTACATTTCAGGGATTTCTTGGTTATGTGTTGAAGGATGGATACAATTGGATCTAGGTATTGTTAGTTTGGGTGATATATTTTGTGTCCCTGTATCCCACACGGATTGCATAACGATTTGGGAGTTTATAGGTGGGAATTCTAGTAGCTTCGAGGATATTCTTCCGACGGATGTATGATTTGATTGGGGTTCAGCGTCTAGTGGTCCGCCCATTCACGGTCGATTTACAGTGGTGGCAGGGCGTCTTAAAGAATCCTTGGCTATGCTGATTCGGGGCGTCTTGTTTGTCATGTGGCGTCCGCTATCGTCATGTCCGTGTGGGCCCACCTGAACACTTTAGGCGAAATCTCTATCATGTGTTTGTTCGGCTTATTGCAAAGCCACTCCTTTGTTTTGTTTTAAGTTGTGGTATTGAGTTGCTTGAAGTCAAGTGTTGATTCCATACCTTTCCTAATGGGTGTTCTCATATTGCTATGTGAATACTAATCCTTCTTGATCCTTGAGCTTGTCATCAATTCTTTTCTCAACGGGTGCTTCTCTTCTAGTGGATTCGATCATTTCAACATTTGCGAGATCAAATTCTAAGCTTTTTCTCAGCGATTGTTCGTTTCATCCGGCCAAGTTGTTTTGATTTCCGCCTCCCCACCCTTTTCTTCAGGCTCAGATTTCTTACTCAAGTATCCATTTTATTGAGTGAAGTTTCTTCATTCTTTTCCTTTGATGTTTTATCCGGTGATTTCTCATGAAACTAAGGGAAGCTTCAACCTTATCATTGTTCCATTCTAATTTTCTTCTCGGTGGATTTAAGTCAAGTTTTCAGTATTGATCATATTCCTTTCCTTTTCAAGCGCTTTCTCATGTGGTGCATCTCTTAATCATACACTTCTCGCTATTCGATTCCGGAGTGTTGAAGATATCTCGGAAGATTCTAGTTTCCATTCTCAATTCACTCAAGTTCTTTTGAGGATGCTATCTCATTCAAGCCATTTAACTCGGTGCAATCTCTCTTTCAAGCAATTGTTCAGCGGTGTTTCTTTTGAGTGGGCCCTAACCCACGGTCTTTTCGAGGATCTTACGACTCTTCTAATTTTTAGGAGCTATTCCCAAATTCTTTTGAAGCTTGATGTAAGGATGAATTATCATCGGTCGAATGTCTTTCTCAATATCTTCCAAATTATTTTCATTGTTGGTTCAACCTTTCTAATTTTCATTCAGGGTCTCAACAATTCATGGTGGTGTTTCGTCGTCATTCTCGAATATTGAAGACCGAAGATGAGTTTCTTTTTATCTTCTTTCTCTTCAAGATTCATGGTTCTAACCGTGCCATCCTCATAATTGTTTTGATTGTGAAAATTCTTTTCATCCATCGGAATAATTAAGTCTTTTCAGTTTGATTCTTACGAGCCCATCATCTCGGAATTATTCATTCAAGCGTTCAACTCTGGTTTTCAAATCTTATCGGTGCATCATTCAAGTATTCTCTAGTCAGATTGCCATCTCTTCAATCTCTTATATCTAAATTTTGTCAAGCATCTTTATTAGTTTCAAATTCTTCCGGGTGAATTGTGCCTTTGCTACTTTCACCCCCCCTCTCCTTGTCCTATTCGGACTAGAGGGGGAGGCTGTGACCTGCGGCGACCCTCCTCTTCTCCCCTTATGGCCCATCAAGGCCCATTGACCTCCAGAAGAGATTCATAACCCGGTGTTCGGTAAAATCCTGTTTTCATCGGAACCTTTCAAGTCAAACATAGGCTTCCAATATATCAATCTTTATGTCGACCATTTGAGACTCCTCGTCATCAGTGATCACATCAGGGACTCGAACAACCTTCATCAAAACTTATAAACTCATAATAAGCTGTCGCCGAAATGTTAGCGTCACGGACCCTACGGTTCGAGAACTATGTAGACATGACCTAGAACTATTCTCGGTCAATAACCAATAGCGGAACCTGGATGCCCATATCGGTTCCTACACGAAGATCTTTATCGGTCGAACGCGCATAACAACATCGTCGTTCCCTTTGTCATCGGTATGTTACTTACAAGATTCGATCATCGGTATCAATACCTAGTTCAATCTCATTACCGAATCTCTTTACTCGTTCCGTAATACATCATCTCAACTAACTTATTAGTTGCAATGCTTGCAAGGCTTATGTGATGTGTATTACCGAGAAGGCCTAGAGATACCTCTCCGGCAATCGGATGACAAAACCTAATCTCGAAATCGCCAACCCAACATGTACCTTTGGAGACACACTGGCTCCTTTATAATCACCCGATTCTGTTTGTGGCGTTTGGTAGTACCAAAGTGTTCCCGGTGGCAGGTTGCATAATCTCATAGTTAAGGAACATGTATAAGTCATGAAGAAAGCAATAGCAATATACTAAGCGATCAAGTGCTAAGCTAACGGAATGGGTCATATCAATCATCATTCTCTAATGATGTGATCCATTAATCAAATGACAACTCATGTCTATGGTTAGGAAACATAACCATCTTTGATCAATGAGCTAGTCTAGTAGAGGCATACTAGTGACTATATGTTTGTCTATGTATTCACACATGTATTATGTTTCGGTTAATACAATTCTAGCATGAATAATAAACATTTATCATGATATAAGAAATAAATAATAACTTTATTATTGCCTCTAGGGCATATTTCCTTGGTCTCCCACGCACTAGTGATAATCTAGATTACCGGTAATGATTCTAACACCATGGAGTCTTGGTGCTTATCATGTTTTGCTTTCGTGGAGAGGCAGTCAGCCAGGTGCAACATTCAGATCTGTATGTATTTTCTCTCCACTTGGACCTGGTCCGAATGGAATTAGGCGTCTTTTGATATGCTTGGTCTCTTGTGAAATCTGGATCCCTTTGCCAAATTGCACGATATTGTCAAGAAGATCTTCATTGGTCCCGATGCACTAGGTATGACACCTAGATCGGAAATGAACTCTTTCATCGGACTCCTTCATTTGCTGCTGAAGCAGCTGTACTCCGCTTCACATGTAGATCCGCCACGGCCTTTGTTTAGAAGCGCACCAGCGGCTCCACGTTTAATAAAACCACGTATCCGGTTTCGATTTAGAATCGTCCGGATCAGTGTCAAACTTACATCGGCGTAACCATTCGACTAGCTCTTTGTCACCTCCATATCTGAAAACATATCATTAGTCCTTTTCGGTATTTTAGGATGTTCTTGACGCTGTCCGTGATCCTCTGGATTACTTTGGTACCACCTGCCAAGCATTGCTAAGCATCGTCGGTGCAGTACGCATTGCACATGATGAAAGCCTATGGCTGAAGCATGAGAACATCTTTCATTTTCTCTCTATCTTCTGCGTGGTGGGCATTGAGTCGACTCAATCTCACACCTTATGACAGGTAAAAACCTTTCTTTGCACGATCCATTTGAACTTTTCAAAACTTTATCAAGGTATGTGCTTTGTGAAAGTCAATTAAGCGTCTTGATCTATCTCTATAGATCTTGATGCCTAATATGTAAGCAGCTTCACGAGGTCTTTCATTGAAAAAATTTATTCAAGTATCCTTTTATGCTATCTAGAAATTCTATATCATTTCAATCAATAATATAGTCCACATATAATATCGAAAATGCTAGAGCTCCTCACTTTCTTGTAAATCAGGCTTCTCCAAAGTCTGTATAAAACCATCTTTGATCACACTATCAAGCGTTTATTCTAACTAGAGAAGCTTGCACGGACCATAAATTGAAATTGATCTGGAGCTTGCACACTATGTGACACCCTTTGGATCAACAAAACCTTGGTTGCATCATATACAACTCTTCTTCTAGAAATCATTCAAGAATGCAGTTTTTACATCCATTTGCCAAATTTCATAATCATAAAATGGAAATTGCTAACATGATTCAAAGCAGACTTAAGCATCGCTACTGGTGAAAAGTCTCATCGTAGTCAACCCCTTGAACTTAGAAAACCTTTACGCAACAAGTCGAGCTTTATAAACAGTTACATTACCATCAATCGGTCTTCTTCTTAAAGATCCATTTGTTCTCAATGGCTTGCCGATCATCGAACAGTCAACCAAAATCCATACTTTGTTCTCATACATGGATCCCATCTCAGATTTCATGGCTTCGGCCATTTTGCGAATCTGGGCTCACCATCGCTTCTTCATAGTTTGTAGGTTCGCCATGGTCAAGTAACATGACTTCGAATAGGATTACCATACCACTCTGGTGCGTATTTTACTCTGGTTGACCTATGAAGTTCGGTAGTAACTTGATCTGAAGTTTCATGATCAACATCATTAGTTTCCTCACTAATTGGTGTAGTTGTCACGAGGCGTTTCTTGTGATGAACTACTTTCAATAAGGGAGCGAATCTGATTATCTCATCAAGTTCTACTTTCCTCCCTCACTTCTTTCGGAGAAACTCCTTCTCTAGAAGGATCCAATTAACAGAAAATCTTGCCTTGGATCATGATAGAAATGTACCCAGAGTCTCCTTTGGTATCCTGAAGACACATTTTCTCGATTTGGGTTGAGCTTATCGTTGAAGTTTCTTCATAAGCATACAAACTTTAAAGAAAGCGACAACTTTGGTTTCTTGCCAAACCACAGTTCATACAATTCGTCTCAACAGATTTAGATGGTGCCCTATTTAGCGTGAATGCGGCCGTCTCTAAAGCATATCCCAAAGCGATAGCGGTAAATCAGTAAGAACATCATAGATCGCACCATATCAAGTGAAATACGATTACGACGTTCGGACACACCATTTCTCTGTGGTGTTCCGGGTGGCGTGAGTTGCGAAACTATTCCGCATTGTTTCAAATGTAAACCAAACTCGTAACTCAAATATTCTCCTCCACGATCAGATCGTAGAAATTTTATTTTCTTATTCGATGATTTTCCACTTCACTTTCACGAAATTCTTTGAACTTTTCAAATGCTTTCAGATTTGTGTTTCATTAAGTAGATATACCCATATCTTGCTCAAATCATCTGTGAAGGTGAAAAAATAACGATACCCGCGTGCGATGCAACATTCATTGGACCACAAACATCGGTATGTATGATTTCCAACAAATCGATTTCTCGCTCCATGAGTTCCGGAGGAAGCGGCGTTTTAGTCATCTTTGCCCGCGGAGCTTGGATTACTTTAAGTACCAAGTGATTCATAATCAAGTGATTCAAAAAGCCCATCGATTATGGAGTTTCTTCCATGCGTTTACACGAAATATGACCAAGCGGTAGATGCCACAAATAAATTGCATTATCATTATCAACTCTGCATCTTTTGGTTTCAACACTATGAATATGTGTCATTACTACTTGATTCAATAAAAATAGACCACTCTTCAAGGGTGCATGACCATAAAGATATTATTCATATAAATAGAACAACCATTATTCTTGTCTTGAATGAATAACCGTCTCGCATCAAACAAGATCCAGATATAATGTATTTCATACTTATGGCACCAAATAACAATTATTTAGGTCTAAAACTAATCCGAGTGGTAGATGTGAGAGGTGGCGTGCCGACCCAGCGATCACGCCGACTTTGGAACCATTTCCCACGCGCCGTCACCTGTCCTTAGCCAATCTTCGCTTAATCTTAGTTCATGTTGAGTTGCAAATATTAGCAATAAGACGATATCAAACCAGTATATGCAGTATTAGTGAAGTACACATCAATAACATGTATATCACATATATGTTTTATTCACTTTGCCATCCTTCTTATTAAGCCAAATACTTGGGAGCAGTTCAGCTTCCGATTATCGATCGCTTCTGATAAGCATACTCGATCTCGAGGCTTAGGTCCAGGACTGGGTTTCTTCTCTTGAGTAACAACTTTTTGCTGTTCTTCTTGAAGTTCTCCTTCTTCTTCCCTTTGCCCTTTTCTTTGAAACTGGTCTTAGTTAACCATCAACACTTGATGCTCCTTTTGATTTCTACCTCCATGACTTTTAGCATTGCGAAGGATTAAAGGGTTTTGGTCATCCCTTGCATATTATAGTTCATCATGGGCTCTTGTAGCTTGGTGGCGATGATTGGAGAATTCTATCAATGACACTATCATCGGAAGAGTAACTCCGGTTGAATCAAGTGATTATTATACCCAGACATTTTGAGTATATGTTCATGACGAACTATTCTCCTCCATCTTGCAGCTATAGAACTTATTGGAACTTCATATCTCTCAATCGGGCATTTGCTTGAAATATTAACTTCAACTCTGGAACATCTCATATGCTCCATAGCGTTCAAAGCGTCGTTGAAGACCTAAAGCCGTAAAGCATGCTGAACTATAGAAGTCATCACTTTGCTTTCTGCGGGCGTTCACCTTGGCGTTGCTCCTGCAACGGGCACACTTAGCGGTGCTTCGGGCGTAATTCTTACGTGTAGCAATGAGGATAATCCTCAAATTCGGACCCAGTCCGTGTAATTGCTACCATCATCTTTCAACTTTGCTTTCTCAAGGAGCGCATTAAAATTCAGCGGAACAACAACACGAGCCATCTATCTACAGTAAACATAGACAAGCAAAAATACTATCAAATACTAAGTTCATGATAAATTTAAGTTTAATTAATCATATTAAAACTCCCACTTAGACAGACATCTCTCTAGTCATCTAAGTGATTATCGTGATCCAAATCAACTAAATAGATCATCACGTGAGATGGAGTAGTTTCAATGGTGAACATCACTATGTTGATCATATCTACTATGATTCACGTTGACCTTCGGTCTCCGTGTTCGAGGCCATATCTGTTATATGCTAGCTCGTCAAGTTTAACCTGAGTATTCAGCGTGTGCACTGTTTTGCACCGTTGTATTTGAGCGACCTATCACACCCGATCATCACGTGGTGTCTCGTACGAAGAACTTTCATAGCGGTGCATACTAGAACACTTCTTGATAATTTTGTGAGAGATCATCTTATAATGCTGCCGTCAATCAAAGCAAGATAAGATGCATAAGGATAAACATCACATGCAATCAATATAAGTGATATGATATGGTCATCATCATCTTGTGCTTGTGATCTCCATCGCGAGCTGCGTCATGATCACCATCGTCACCGGTACACCTTGATCTCCATCGTAGCATCGTTGTCGTCTAGCCAACTATTGCTTCTCGACTATCGCTACTGCTTAGTGATAAAGTAAAGCAATTACGCGTTTGCATTTCATACAATAGCGACAACCATATGGCTCTGCCGATTGCCGATAACTTCGGTTACAAAAGCTAGTTTAATTATGCTCCACCTCTTGCCATGTTTAACAACATTTAATATTGTTGAGTACCTAACGAGATCAAACTAAATATGTCAATGTGGTGTTTTGTCAATATGCAACCCGTTGCATATTGAGCTCCACTAATTTGTAGGATTGTTTGTGCACTTTGCCATGCCTCATTAAACGGACATGCATCATACTTGATTGTGCATCATGTCATGTTTATGTGATGGTTGTTTACCTTGTTGTTTGTTTGTTTCGGTTTGCTTTTCTCGTTAGCTTGGTTCCGTTCGGAGTTGTGAGATTCATTCGACCTCGTCCGTTTGTCTTCTTCATGGACTCGTTCTTCTTCCTTGCGGGATTTCAGGCAAGATGATCATACCCTCGGAATCACTTCTATCTTTGCTTGCTAGATGCTCGCTCTTTTGCTATGCCTATGCTTTCGATGCCTACCACTTGCTATATCATGCCTCCCATGTTGCCATGTCAGCCTCTAACCATCCTTTCCTAGCAAACCGTTGTTTGGCTATGTTACCGCTTTGCTCAGCCCTCTTATAGCGTTGTTAGTTGCGGTGAAGATGAAGTTTGTTCCTTGTTGGGACATGGAGATGTTGTTCCTTGTTGGAACATGTTTTACTTGTTGGGATATCACAATATATCTTATCTAATTAGCATCTATATACTTGGTAAAGGGTGGAAGGCTCGGCCTTATGCACGTGTTTTGTTCCCTCTTGCCGCCCTAGTTTCCGTCATATCGGTGTTATGTTCCCGGATTTTGCGTCCCTAGCTGGTCGGGTGATTTATAGGACCCCCTTGACAGTTCGCTTTGAATAAGACTTTTCAGCAAGGCCCAACATTGGTTTTACCATTTGCCTCACCTATGCCCTTTTCCCTTGGGTTTCCAGAGCCCAAGGGTCATCTTTATTAGCCCCGGACCGTGCTTCTCTAAGTGCTTGGCCGAACAGTGAACTGCGGGGCCCCTCGTGGCAACTTCGAGGTTTGGTTTACTCGTAGGATGTCTCATCCGGTGTTGCCACGAGCGAGATATGTGCAGCTCCTATCGGGATTGTCGGCACATCCGGGACGGCTTCTGGTCTTGTTTTATTCTGTCGAAATGTCTTGTAGCAGGATTCCGAGACTGATCGGGTCTTCCGGGAGAAGGAATATCCTTAGTTGATCGCGAGAGCTTATCATGGGCTAAGTTAGGACACCCTGCGAGGTTTGAACTTTCGAAAGCCGTGCCAGCGGTTATGTGGCAGATGGGAATTTGTTAATGTCGGTTGTAGAAAACCGAAGTTGATCTTAATTAAAATACACCAACCGTGTAATGCTAACGTGATGGTCTCTTCTCGGTAGTCCGGGAAGTGAACTGATTTCTGGGTTATGTCGGCGTAAGTAGGAGTTGGGATCACTTCTTGATCATAGTTGTTCGACCGTGCTTTTGCCTTCTCTTCTCGCTCTCTTTTGCGTATGTTAGCCACCATATATGCTAGTAAACTGCTGCAGCTCCACCTCACTACCATCCTACCTTTAAGCTTAAATAGTCTTGATCTCGTGGTGTGAGTTTGCTGAGTCCCGTGACTCACAGATACTTCAAACCAGTTTGCGGTGCCGATGAAACCGTGCGGTGATGCACCGAGCTCAAGGAGGAGCTCGATGAGGATCTTGTTCTTTGTGATGTTTCATTTCAGTTGATCGATAGTGGAGCCAGTTGGAGACGATCGGGGATCATGTAGCATTTGGGGTAGTCTTCTTTTATTTTGGTTCCGTGGTCGGACCTTGATTGTATCTGTATGATGTAATGTTTTACTCATGTATTGTGTGAAGTGGCGATTGTAAGCCAACTATGTATCTCTTTCCCTTATGTATTACATGGGTTGTGTGAAGATTACCTCACTTGCGACATTGCTTTCAATGCGGTTATGCCTCTAAGTCGTGCTTGACACGTGGGAGATATAGCCGCATCGAGGCGTTCATGGATTCATCGGGAGAGTCAAGGCAGGGGCTGTGCAGTTTCTCTTTGAGAGTATTGAAAGCAACGTCACACTGGGAGACCGGACATACTTCACATGCTTACGGAGGAGGTTGGAGAGAGGCTTTGCAATCTTGGAGAAGTTCTCAGCGAATCTTGACAATAGCTTGCAAGACCAAGAAACTACGGGCTGCTTGACGATCGAGGAGGTTCCCAATTCACAACTCGGACACCTTCTGGGATTAATCAGCGATACCCTTGGCGGAGATGATATGACCAAGATAAAGCACTTCATCAAGCCAAAATTCACATTTGGAAAACTTAGCATAGAATTGATACTCTACGAGCTTGTCTAGCACCAATGCATAAATGTTTGGCATGATCCTTCTTATTCTTGGAAGACCAAAATATCATCAAGATAGACCAAGGCGAATTCATTGGTGTAGGGGTTGAAAATGAAGTTCATCATCGAGAGAATGTTGGAGGAGCATTGTCAAGGCGAAAGACATGACAGTATATTCATAAGAACCGAAGCTTGTTACGAATGCTGTCTTGGGAATATCTTGTTCACGAATCTGAATCGATGATAACCCATCGAAGGTCAAGCTTGGAGAACACTTTAGCACCTTTGAGTTGCTCGAAAAGCTCATTGATGTTGGGAAGTGGATACTTGTTCTTGATTGTCTTCTTATTCAATGGGCGTAATCGGCGCAAAAGTCGGTCCGTGCCATCCTTCTTCGGACAAAAGAACACCACAACCCCAAGGAGATGAACTTCGTGCGATCAAACCAGGCGCTCTTGTTCATCGAGCTGCTTCTTCAATTCCTTCAGCTCATCAGGTCCAAGCTTGTATGGGCGGCTTGCAAACGAGTTGATGCGGGCTCAAGATCGATACTTGAACTCAACCGGCCGATGAGGAGGCATACCGGAAGCTCTTACGGAAAGACATCTTGGTACTCTAAGCATGGAATCGAGAGATAGCATCAATTACGCCCTTCTCATTGAGAGAAAACAACCGAATGGTTTCATCACGGCGGCATAGATGATCACATCATTAGAAGAGTGAGTCAATTGAATTTCCACGCAGCACAATCAAGTGAGCTTTGTCTTGATAAACGATCCATTCGAGAATAAGATCAATATCCGAGTCACCAAGGACAATTGGTTTAGGCAAATCTATAATCGCCCATCTTGATAGAAACATCCGGAATCCTTGTGGTAGCCCTCATAGAAGAGTGGAGAAACAACTCCCAAGGGTTTTCCAACATCTCGAAATGAAATCATGCTTTGCAACAAATGATCTAGACATGAAACAATGCGATGCACGGTATCAAATAAGACTTTTCAGGAATATCATTAAGCGGAAGATTACCCATTATCACATCGAGAAGATTCCTCCGCTTGAGCTGCATTCATCATATTGACCTTGGCGGACTTGGGATTATGCTTGACCCTTGCATTGCTGGAAGATTTCACGGGAGGAGGCGGAAG
>JAHIAM010001673.1:0-50624 GCA_021605205.1 Aegilops longissima
AAGAAGCTCCATGTTGATGGATCTTTGGACTCACTCGTTTGAAAAGTTTGAGACATGCGAACCATGTCTATTGGTGCATACGCATGAAGAAACTCCTTGCAGATGGATCGTTTAGACTCACTTGATTTTGAATCACTTGAGATATGCAAATCATACCACATGGACAAGATGGTGAAAAGCCTCGGTTTGATAAGATGGAACTAGATAGCAACTTGTTGGAAGTAACACATTTTGATGTGTGCAGTCCAATAAGTCTTTGAGGCATCTTGATGAATATCGTTATGTTCTTACTTCACAGATGATTCGAGTAGATGTTGAGTATATTTACTTGATGAAACACAAGTCTGAATTATTGAATGGTTCAAGTAATTTCAGAGTGAAGTTTAAGATCTTCGTGACAAGAGGATAGAATGTCTATGATATGATCATAGAGATGAATATCTGAGTTACGAGTTTTGGCACACAATTAAGACATTGTGCAAATTGTTTCACAATTAATACCGCCTGGAAGACCATAGTGTGATGGTGTGTCCGAACATCATAGTTGCACCTTATTGGATATGGTGCGTACCATGATGTCTCTTATCCAATTTCCACTATCGTTCATGGGTTAGGCATTAGAGACAACCGCACTCACTTTAATGGGGCACCACGTAATTCCGTTGAGGCGACACCGTTTGGAGAAACCTAAGTTGTCGTTTCTTAAAAGTTTGGGGCTATGGCGCTTATGTGAAAAAGTTTCAGGTTGATAAGCTCGAACCCAAAGCGGATAAAATGCATCTTCATAGGACACCCAAAACAGTTGGGTATACCTCCTAATTCAGATCCGAAAGCAATAGGGATTGTTTCTTGAATCGAGTCGTTTCTCGAGGAAAAGTTTGTCTCGGAAAGTTGAGTGGGAGGATGGTGGAGACTTGATGAGGTTATTGAACCATCACTTCAACTAGTGTGTAGCAGGCACGGGAAGTTGTTCCGTGGCACCTACACCAATTGAAGTGGAAGCTTATGATAGTGATCATGAAGCTTGGATCAAGTCACTAACGAACCTCGTGGGGCGACAAGGACGCGTCTTGCTTGAGTGGTGCGGTGATCTGTCTTGATAAACCTACGAGCTATGGGGAAGCGATGGTGGGCCCAAATTCGACAAATGGTTAGAAGCCATGAAATCCGAGATAGGATCCATGTATCATAACAAAGCATGGACTTTGATGGACTTGCCGATGATTGGCAAGCCATTGCAATAAATGGATCTTTAAGAAGAAGGCGGACGTGGGCGGTAATGTCACCTTCTATGAAGCTCGACTTGTGGCGAAGAGTTTTCACAAGTTCAAGGAGTTGACTACGATGAGTTTTCTCATCCGTAGCGATGCTTAAGTCCGTCGGAATCATGTTAGCATAAGCTGCATTTATGAAATCTGGCAGATGGATGTCAAAATGAGTTTCCTTACCGGTTTTCGTAAGGAAAGGTTGTATGTGATACAATCGAAAGTTTTGTCGATCCTAAGGATGCTAAAAGGTATCTTGACTCAATGATCCTTTCTAAGGCTGGAGTAAGCATCTCGGAGTTGGAATGTGCGCTTTGATGAGATGATCAAAGATTTTGGGTTTATACAAAGTTTATGAGAAACTTGTATTTCCAAAGAAGTGAGTGGGAGCACTATGGAATTTCGATAACAATATGTTGTTGACATATTGATGATCGAAATGATGTAGAAATTCTGGAAAGCATATAGGGTTATTTGAAAGATGATTTTCAATAGAAAACCTGGATTAGGCTACTTGAACAATAAGCATCAAGATCTATAAGATAGATCAAAATGTTTAATAATACTTTCAAATGAGTACATACCTTGACATAATCTTGAAAGTGTTCAAGATGGATCGATCAAAGAAGGAGTTCTTGCACGAGTTGTAAGGTATGAAGTTAAGAGTTAAAAGCTCGACCACGGCGAAGAGAGAGAGAAAGGACGAAGGTCGTCCCTATGCTTCGAGGACGTAGGCTCTACAAGTATGCTATGTTGTGTACCGCAGGAAGTGTGCCTTGCCATGAGTCGGTCGAGGGGTACAAGAATGATCCAGAATGGATCATTGGACAACGGTCAAAATTGTCCTTGGAGTAAATAAGGACATGTTTCTCGATTATGGAGGTGATAAAGAGTTCGGCGTAAAGGGTTACGTCGATGCAAGCTGACACCTATCCGAGTGACTCGAGTAGCAAACCGGATCGTATAGTGGAGCAACCATTTGGAATAGCTTCAAGTGGGCGTGGAAACAACATTTATAATATGACCTAGAAATTTGCAAAGCACACACGGATCTGAAGGTTCGGACCGTTGACTAAAACCTCTTTCACAAGCAAAACATGATCAAACCTCGAACTCATTGAGTCTAAATCACATGATGATGTGAACTAGTTTACGACACTAGTAAACTCTTTGGATGTTGGTCACATGGCGATGTGACCTATCAGTGTTAATCACATGACGATGTGAACTAGATTATTGACTCTAGTGCAAGTCGGAGACTGTTGGAAATATGCCCTAGAGGCAATAATAAATTAGTTATTATTATTATATTTCCTTGTTCATGATAATCGTTTATTATCCATGCTATAATTGTATTGATAGGAAACTCAGATACATGTGTGGATACATAGACAACACCATGTCCCTAGTAAGCCTCTATTTGACTAGCTCGTTAATCAATAGATGGTTACGGTTTCCTTACCATGGACATTGGATGTCATTGATAACTGGATCACATCATTAGGAGAATGATGTGATGGACAAGACCCAATCCTAAGCCTAGCACAAAGATCGTAGTTCGTATGCTAAAGCTTTTCTAATGTCAAGTATCATTTCCTTAGACCATGAGATTGTGCAACTCCGGATACCGTAAGAATGCTTTGGGTGTACCAAAGCGTCACAACGTGAATCGGGTGACTATAAAGGTGCACTACGGTATCTCCGAAAGTGTCATTGGGTTGGTACGAATCGAGGCTGGGATTTGTCACTCCGGTTGACGGAGAGGTATCTCTGGGCCCACTCGGTAGGACATCATCATAATGTGCACAATGTGACCAAGGGGTTGATCACGGGATGATGTGTTATGGAGCGAGTAAAGAGACTTGCGAAGCGAGATTGAACAAGGTATCGGGATACCGACGATCGAATCTCGGGCAAGTACAATACCGCTAGACAAAGGGAATTGTATACGGGATTGATTGAGTCCTTGACATCGTGGTTCATCCGATGAGATCATCATGGAACATGTAGGAGCCAACATGGGTATCCAGATCCGCTGTTGGTTATTGACGGGAAACGTCTCGGTCATGTCTCGCATGGTTCCCGAACCCGTAGGGTCTACACATAAGGTTCGATGGCGCTAGGGTTATAAAGGAAGTTTGTATGTGGTTACCGAATGTTGTTGAGTCCGGATGAGATCCGGACGTCACGAGGAGTTCGGAATGGTCGAGGTAAAGATTTATATATGGAAAGTTGTTGTTGGGTTAGGAAAAGTTCGGGTTTTTCGGTATTGTACGGAAGCTTCGGAAGGTTCGGAGGATTCGGAGGGGTCCGGAGGTCGGAAATTGTTCCACCACGTCCAATACAGTAGCATGGGCTGTGGGGGCGCCCTAGCCTTAATGGGCCGGGGCACCAGCCCCCAAGGCCCATGCGCATGGGAAGGTAAAACCCTAAAGGGAGGCCTCCACTTGACTTGGGAGGCACTCCTCCCCTTAGCCGCCCCTAGATGGGATCTAGGGCTGGCCGCACCCTTGGGGTGGGGAAACCCTAAAGGGCGCAGCCCCTTCCCTATATATAGTTGAGGTTTGGGGCTGCGGACACATGAGAACTTCTCCTCTTGGTGCAGCCACCTCTCCTCCTCCTCCTCTCCCTTGGTGCTTGGCGAAGCCTGCGGGATGCCACGCTCCTCCACCACCACCACGCCCGTTGTGTTGCTGCTGGATGGAGTCTTCCTCAACCTCTCCCTCTCTCCTTGTTGGATCAAGGCATGGGAGACGTCACCGGGCTGTACGTGTGTTGAACGCGGAGGTGCCGTCCATTCGCCACTAGGATCTCCGGTGATTTGGATCACGATGAGTACGAATCCTTCAACCCCGTTCACTTGAATGCTTCCGCTTAGCGATCTACAAGGGTATGTAGATGCACTCTCCTTCCCCTCGTTGCTAGTTTCTCCATAGATAGATCTTGGTGACATGTAGGAAAATTTTGAATTTCTGCTACGTTCCCCAACACACACGGCTAAGGAACGATCCGTAGATCAACTTGTGTGTCATGGGGTGCCCCCTGCCCCCGTATATAAAGGAGCAAGGGGAGGGCCGGCCAAGGAGGAGGAGGCGCCCAAGGGGAGTCCTACTCCCAGGGAGTAGGACTCCTCCTTTCCTAGTAGGAGTAGGAGAGAAGGAAGGGAAGGGAGGAAGGGTGCGGCCCCTCCCTAGTCCAATTCGGACTAGGCCTTGGGGGCGCGGCCTGCCCTAGGCAGCCGCTCTCTCTTTCCATGAGGCCCAATAAGGCCCAATACTTCTCCCGGCGAATTCCGTAACTCTCCGGTACTCTGAAAAATACCGAATCATTGGAACCTTTCCGAACTCGAATATAGTCGTCCAATATATCGATCTTTACGTCTCGACCATTTGAGACTCCTCGTCATGTCCCCGATCTCATCCGGGACTCGAACTCCTTCGGTACATCAAAACTTATAAACTCATAATAAAGCTGTCGCCGCAACCTTAAGCGTGCGGACCCTACGGGTTCGAGAACTATGTAGACATGACCTAGAACTATTCTTGGTCAATAACCAATAGCGGAACCTGGATGCCCATATTGGCTCCTACATACGTTGTTCCCTTTGTCATCGGTATGTTACTTGCCCGAGATTTGATCGTCGGTATCCAATACCTAGTTCAATCTAGATTACCGGCAAGTCTCTTTACTCGTTACGTAATGCATCATTCCGTAACTAACTCATTAGCTATATTGCTTGCAAGGCTTATAGTGATGTGCATTACCGAGAGGGCCGGAGATACCTCTCCGACAATCCGAGTGACAAAACCTAATCTCGAAATCGCCAACCCAACATGTACCTTTGGAGACACCTGTAGTACTCCTTTATAATCACCCGATTACGTTGTGACGTTTGGTAGCACCAAAGTGTTCCTCCGTAAGCGGAGTTGCATAATCTCATAGTTACGAGGAACATGTATAAGTCATGAAGAAAGCAATAGCAATATACTAAATGATCAAGTGCTAGGCTAACGGAATGGGTCATGTCAATCACATCATTCTCCTAATGATGTGATCCCATTAATCAAATAACAACACATGTCTATGGTTAGGAAACATAATCATCTTTGATTAATGAGCTAGTCAAGTAGAGGCATACTGGTGACTATATGTTTGTCTATGTATTCACACATGTATCATGTTTCCGGTTAATACAATTCTAGCATGAATAATAAACATTTATCATGAAATAAGGAAATAAATAATAACTTTATTATTGCCTCTAGGGCATATTTCCTTCATAAATCGGGGGCGTCACAAGGGGGTAGTAGCCCACCAACGGCTTGCCATAGGCGAGTTGCTGCTGTTGTCGGAGATGAGGAGGATGCGGATCTCGGCCATCGCTACTCCCCCTACCGTCCGCAAGCGGGAGGGGGATGGGCGAGGGTGACTCGCGGTCACGTTCGGAGGAGGATATAGGGAGCAAATTAATCAGAATCCAGGGTCCTTATTGCTAATTGTCCGCATTGATCCCACCACCATAATCTGTACCACTCATCCCAATTAGAACGGGCCAGATCTATTTTTCTATTTTTTTTCACCTAAAGCTCTTCTTTTATTCTAGTCGTTCCCACAAAATGAAGGTCGTACTTTGGCGTTTCGCTCATGATTGCCTTCCATCTGGGGCTCAATTGCAACGCCGCCATGTTCCTGATGCTGTGTGTTGTTGCTTCTGTGGGCGACTGGAAAGCGTGGAGCACGCCACACTTTTTTGTCCGCGCTGCAAAAACTGTTTGGGATGCGACTAAGGAGTGGTCTGGCATTCAGCTTCGCCGCTCTTCCGCTCTTCTTTTAGGAATACCAAACTTTGGCTTTTTGATTTTCTCTCAAGATCTTCTGACAAAGAAGCCACAGTTCTGGTTGTTTCTTTTTGGCACTTATGAGAAGCACGAAATGATGCGCGACATTCGTCAGAAGCTCCACATCCTCGTATTACAGTTGAGAAAATCCGTGTTTATACTGATCTAATTCTACAGCATCTCTATATCCAAATACCTCTCATTAGGCGTGAGTCTTCTTCACCCAATCTAATATGGATTCCGCCGCCTGGTGTTATTGCCATCAACTCGGGTGCTGCAATCTTTTCAGATATAAATATGTCAGGTGCTGGAGTGGTGGCCTTGAACCATGAGGGTAGATGTGTTGCTGCATGTTCTGAACCTATTCAAGGCACGATGGAGACTGAGGCGCTAGCTCTATGAAGGGTTGTGTACCTGGCAAAGGATGAACATTTTTCAAATGTTTTATTTGCATCAGATTGCCAATCGCTGGTGAGTAGAATTATTTCTGGCAAAATTGATCGTTCCAGTATCGGTACGGTGATTAATGATATCAAGTTTGCTTCAAGGGGCTTTGTGTCCGCGGAGTTCAAGCATGTTCATCGGCAAGTTAATGTGGCTGCTCATCTATTAGCTAAGTCTTGTAAGAATTTGTCTAATCTAGTTATTTATCATTCTACTCCGGATTGTATCCGGGAGACTCTTGTATCTTTGGTTATGTGATCAATAAAGCTGATGTTCTAAAAAAAAACTCAGTACCGTCTTTTTTTTTTCTCTGCAAGTTAAGAGCATCTCCAACAGCCGCGCTAAACTAGCGCCGCGCCGCAAAATAGGTCGTTTCAGTGCGGCGCAGCGTCAGGCGCTCAATGGCGGCAAAAAGCAGCTTGGCGCTAAAGCGGGTTGGGCTGTGGTCAAAAACACTTACCAGCGGCGTATTTGGCGCCCACTACAGCTTCGGCACACTCGGCCTTCGCGCCGCTCTTCTCTCGGCGCTTCCACCCCCGACCGGCCGCGCCGCCGCCGCCGCCCGCGCACCCCGGCGACCGTTTGGGATTTTGCAATCCCAATTTGCTATTGTGAGAGGACCGGCTAGATTTTGGGATCAAAAAATGCTTTGGTACATCATGCACACTTGTGTGATCATGCACAACATGATCATCGAGAATGGCGTGGCCAAGATTTAGACTACTCACGATATGAGCTCTTGGGACATCCGTGCGAGTCGGCGGAGGGCTGAAAGGGTAGCCGTTTTGTTGCCTCCTATCATGCCATTCGGCGTCCCGCAACGCACAAGGAACTTAGAATGATCTAATTGAAGAGTGGTGGGCATGACATGGACGGCAAAGAGCATGATGATATCTGCACTCGACATTGTATTGTTCATGAACTATTTGTTGTGTTGTAATAATTTATTTTGAACTATTTGTTGTTGTCTTGAGCGATAAACTATTTCTTTGAGTTGTAATGATTTATTTTGAACTATTTGTTATTGATTTTATTTTGTTTGTTTGATCATTTTGCTCATCTTCTTTAAAATGTACATGTGGTTTGTCTTGGTAGCAGCTGTATTTTAAGCGCTACCTTGCTTGGCGGTGCTGCTCTTATATAAGCGCGCTCTTTGGAGCCGTATGAAGGTGGCATAAAACCAACCAGCCTTGTAGCTTCTTGAGTTTTCGTCTGGCGCTTTAAGCGGCTGTTGGAGATGCTCTAATGTGGCTGCTCATCTATTAGCTAAGTCTTGTAAGAATTTGTCTAATCTAGTCATTTATCATTCTACTCCGGATTGTATCCGGGAGACTCTTGTATCTTTGGTGATGTGATCAATAAAACAGATGTTCTCAAAAAAAAAAAAAACTCAATACCGTCTCTCTTCTTTTTTCTCTGCGCGTCAGAATTGTTTGAAGTCAAATTTTGCAGAGTTTTTTTCTAGCAAAAAATGTATTAGAAAATATCCACACCTATACAATACCTAATAAATACAATATAAAAATATATTCCATATACTGGAATTAATGATAGTAATGTTGCATTATGAATGTCAATAATATTTTGTATGAACTTGGTCAAATATCGCCTCCATGCATGCCATGCGTTCCAGTGAGGCCCACACACCGCCCTCCCTCTACGGTCCACATGAGAATCCAAGCAAATCGTTTCTTTTCCGACAACGACCTGATCCTCCATTCTCCCTCTCTCTTGCAAGCCGTCGCCCCAACCTCCCCCTTCCGCCTCATTGCGTTGAGGCTCCCCCTGATGTGTTGCGAGCCTGTCTCCGCCATGCCGTGAGGCCGCGACCAAAGCACTGCTACAAGCCTATCTCGACCACTCCACGAGCGACATTGTCGGCTGGCCAGCGAGGTGTGTTGCAGGGGCAACACTATCTAGGCTACTACCGCTGATGCAGGGGCAACACTATCCTATGTGACACTTGTAAGATAACATCATTGTACATGCCTTAGGCCTCTTTTGGTTCATAGGATAGGGTTATTGTAGAAATAGGAATTTTGTAGGAAGTGAGATGACATGTATCTCAAATCCTATGAGTAGGAATAGGAAATGAGATGTCATTTGGTTGACATTAAAGGAATTTTTCCATTGAGTCTAGGCTCATTTTTATTTTCCTATGAAATGTGGAGGATAGGAACCAATCCTATGTAGGAATAGAAATCCATTCCTATGAACCAAAGGGCTCTAAAGGAAAAATTCCTATAAAAATCCTATCCTCTAGAATTTCTATGAAATTCCTCCAAACCAAAGGAGGCCTTAGTTTCTTGGTTTCCCCCTGATTTTCACCGTGGTGGGGCCCATCCTCTCCCCTATCCCCAATCACAGTACTCCACATGGTTAATTACGTAAATTTGCATACCTAACATTTTCGTAGGTGTAGCATCGCTCAATCCAAGCCTTGTCACGTCGCGTTCCAGTTCCGCAGCCGATCGAGCGCGACAAGCCGGCAACGCAAAATGCAAACCGAATCACGGAATCAGCCTCACCCAAAGTCGCATTTCCGTACGAGATACGCATATAAGGATACGCCGAGGTTATGTTTTCGAGGCGCGCACGCGACTCCGTGCGGGCCGGCAAAAAAAACGGCCACGATCATCATCGTCAATCCATCCACCCTCGCCGAAACAAGAAAGGAAAACGGGACTCTAAAAAAAACAGAGAGGGCGAAGCGGACTGTTCCACAGTCGTCGTCCCCTGTCTGTCCTCTCTCGTCCTCCGCCCGCAATCCAATCACGGGGACTGGCGGGATGGCGACGCTGACCTCGGAGCTGCTGCGGCCGGTGCACGCGGCGCAGGCGCTGGACGAGGCGGCGCTGCTGCGCTACGCGGCCGCGCACGTCTCGGGCTTCCCCGCGCCCGCGCCGTCGCTCGCCCTCACGCAGTTCGGCCACGGCCAGTCCAACCCCACCTACTGCATCGAGGCCTCCGCGCCAGGCGGGGAGCCCCGGCGCTACGTGCTGCGGAAGAAGCCCGCCGGCGCCATCCTCCAGTCCGCCCACGCCGTCGAGCGCGAGTTCCAGGTCCGCCCCCAGATCCTCCTCCTCCGCCTCGCTGCCCACTTCGGTTCCCGCGGGCTTTGCTGTCGCCCCCGCTCCCCGGTTTAGTTGAACTTAATCCGCTGTGAGAACTGGGTTCGATCTGGGAGGTTAGTCAGAGTTTGTTGTGCTGCTTAATTGCTCGGGGCGATGCGGTTATGCTACAGTGGAATTACCCTTTACTACGTAGGAAGGGGAGACATACTAGTAATTCCATCTCCTGTTCGATGATATTCCCTTGTGGGCTGTAATGGCACTGCAACGAGGGTGATGTTTTGTTACCAGGGAGTAATATTTGGCTACAGCTAACCAAACAGTTCATTTTGGGTGCTTCTGAACAGCCATTTCAACTTTCTAGCTGGTGTATTATTAGGAAATTAAGCATGCTTATCAGAACAACTGTGATATTTTGACTTTAACTGTGGTACGTAATGGAGGGTTTACATGATATGTTGATGCGAAATGCATCTTATGTGTTGTTGTTTCCTTCTCTGAGCTGATGTGCGTTTATTGTCTGATCTGCTTTTCTTATGGAAGCAGGTTCTCAAAGCTTTGGGTGCGTACACGGATGTTCCCGTCCCTAAGGTGTTTTGCCTTTGCACTGATGCTAGTGTGATCGGAACCCCCTTCTACATAATGGAGTATCTGGAAGGAGCATTATATCTTAATAACAAGTTAACGGTACACTTCTTACCGAGTGTCCTTATTCTGCCCATTCTTAAGATTTATTGACCAGTTCATCAACCTATTAGTAGTACTCCCTCCGTCCGGAAATACTTGTCATCAAAATGAATAAAAGGGGATGTATCTAGATGTATTTTAGTTCTAGATACACCCCTTTTTGTCCATTTTGATGACAAGTTTTTTCGGACGGAGAGAGTACTTGTTAGTGGGTAATGTTTCCATGAGGGGTTTGGACAGTATTTGCCCATCACCAGACATTTACCGAAAAAGGCTTTCGCCCCGCTTTATATATAAAGCACCGATCATCAAGCACCCAGTACAAACACACGCCACCAGACATTTACCTAGCTTATGGTTATGGTAGTAGTAGATATAGCACAAATACAGTGTTATTGTGCTGGTATCCAATGTATGGGAACATACAGAGAGCAGTCTTAGAATCGCATCGACAACTAGAAACCTTAGCATTGGTTTGAACCCACAAGACTTATATTAAACGCAAACTGTAAAACGCAATGACACTTTCCAAGCCCCTCCCTCCTGTATGCCACTCTGAGAGCTGGGATCAGATTTCCCATAATTTCAGTTTAAGGAAATGAATGTGTGAAATTGGCAATGCTTATATTCATGGTAGTTTTCTGATCTCTTGTACCCATTTCTTACGCAGGGAGTAACCCCAGAGAAACGGAGGAATATATACTTGGCTGCTGCAAAAACTTTGGCTGCTGTACACAAAATTGATACGACTGCAGTTGGATTGCATAAGTATGGAAGAAGAGACAATTATTGCAAAAGACAAGTAAGTGTTATGGAGTATTTACCTCCCTCCCCTGACTGTTTTCTGAGGACAAAAGTAAATCAAATTTATTTCCATTATCATTGAGTTGCATAAGAGAACTCTCCTAGGGTACAATGCTGGGAGCTTTTGTACTCTCACACTAAGTACAAGTCTCACGTGTAGCTTAATTTTGAAGGATGAACTATGCCTCTTGGGGTGATATAAACTACTTTGGTGTTGCTTTTAGGTCAATCTACCTCTTATTGTACAGAAAACTAGGGGCATAATTATGTATTGTCCTTCAGGACCCGACACTCTTTATTTCATTTCTGTGATTGCAACTAGACTCCAATACATATCATTATGGGATCACCGCTCAAACACTTATTACCCCTTCTGTTTTGAAATATGTCATTTTAACCTCTCAATCGTTTGTCAAAATACTTCTCTATACTTCTAATGTAACTTTAGCCATTTCATCTCTAGTTTGTCCTTCATAAAAAGAGCAAACATTTATCCATGCCCTTATGCATTGGCTTGCATGAACATTTATTTATTGTCCCAGAGAGGAAAAACATATGAACATGGAGATAATTACACATTTATCCTCACTGGGATCTATCCGCTTAGGGAAACCGTAAGCCACTGATCACCGGACTTGACATGCTCAACTTCAGCATGTTGCTGTCCAGCTTCTAAATAACCTATCAAATTCAACCTGCTTGGTACAGCCATGCAGTAGTTGGCTCTTTTGGCTTTCACAGGGCTACTCTTCAAGCACCTCATCATCTGGTTGGAAGCTCTAGAACCATGCATATATCAACTTAACACATTATCGTGCATCTAATATCTGGTTTTGTGAGGATAAATGAATGAAACACCAACATGCTTTTGATATGCCTCCAGAGGGTTTGTGATTAGTGACTATCAACAGCGAAGCAAAGCAATGATACTCGGAAACACTTCCGATTTGCTTATAGAGTTCTTAATCAGTTTGATTAACTTGTCTCTTTTTTTTGCACTTTGCACTCATTAAGAACTCTGTTATGAATAATGATACCAGTGAATGTGATATTCCATTTGTTTCTAAAGATGCTTACTGTGTACTGGGTAGGTAGAAAGATGGGGAAAACAATATCTTAATTCAACCGGTGAAGGGAAGCCTGCGTTATCAGAAGATGCTTGATCTGATTGGTTGGCTGAAAGAAAATATACCAGAAGAAGATTCATCGACAGGATTGGGAACTGGCCTTGTTCATGGTGATTATCGTGTTGATAACCTTGTTTTTCACCCAACTGAGGTATTTATGCATCTCCTAACAACTTTACACTATTTAAATAGTATTTCTTATGATTATTGCTTCTGTTTCATTGATCTTAAAATATCGTTTCTGTTTCTCTACAGGATCGAGTGATAGGTGTACTTGATTGGGAATTATCTACTTTGGGGAATCAGATGTGTGATGTTGCTTACAGCTGTATGGTATGAAATAGAAAAAGTCCATTTACTACCCTGAAAAAGTTAAGTGGTTCACATGACCCCTGATCTTTATTTGGTTCCTTTCACCCCTAAACAATCCTATACGGGCAAAATCAATCCCTGGATGGTTTTGACTCGTCTTGGTGCTGACGTGGCAGCAGTCAAATGGTGGTTTTGACCTGTGGGTGGGCCTCCATCAGGTGGACCGCGTTTTGTCGTCGCCTACCTCCCTGAGCATCGCTCCCTCGCACCCGAACCCTGCCCCGCCTCCGACCGACGCCGGTGACTGCCGGAGTTCCAAGGCGCCACCCCGAGCGCCCCGCTTCTCCTTCCTCCCTTCTCTTTCCTCTCCCTCTCTCTTCCGTCGTATCTCTCTCTCAGGTACAGGTCACTCCGCCGCCACAAGCTCGCCGCCGAATCATCTTCACACCGCCGCCGGAGTCCGGATCCGGCCGAAACCAGATCAGATGGGGGCGCCACCCTCGGATCTGGTCGTCCCTCGCCTCCCCGGGCCGCCTGCATCGCTTTAGCGCCGCCACCTCCACGTCCATGCTGGCCGGCCCTTGCTACCGCATCCACACCCCTGGCCGGCCGCCTCTGGTCAACGGGAGGCCACGACCTCCGCAGCCGCCTTGACCGTCGCCTCGGCCTCCTCTGCGCATGGCTGCGCCTGAGCACGACCGCGCCGATGCGCCGCCGCTGTAGCCCTCCACGCCGGCGACCTCGGAACAGGACCACGCTGATGTGGCATCATTAGTTTAGGTCCCCTTCTGTTAATCTAAGACATTGACATGTGGGTCGCCTTCATCACTAGGGTTAGTCTGAGACATTGACATGTGGGCCCCCTTCTGTTAATGATGCAATTAGGGCTAAATTAGTCCCTTGTTAATCTCCGTGCAACCGAGATGTGGGCCCCATGTGTCATATTTGACCGGGCCCAACAGTCAGTGAGTGTGTCTAGCTGAGAGGGCCCCACCCACAGGCCAAATACCGCCTTTGACTGTGTCCACGTCAGCATCCGGTATGGGCAAAACCAGCCAGGGATGGTTTTTGCCCGGTTTGGGATTGTTTAGGGGGGTAAGGGAACCGAAAAAAAGATCAGGGGGTTATGTGAACCACGAACTTTTTTCAGGGTAGTAAAATGGACTTTTTTCTATGAAATATGAAACTGTATTAGGGAAAATGTGAAATACCTTCTTATACATAATATTGTTGGAAATTATTCACCTATTTACGACACGTTTTCTTGTGCTATTTGCATGTTCTCTAAAAACAGTTATAGCTCTTCTGATGTGATTTTATAGCTTAGGGGACTATATGCATTGGGCATTATATCACTTTGCTCACCATGATTTAGCTGAAGTTGTCTTGAAAGAAAAGCTTGGGGTCACTTTGATATGAATATTTCATAATATCATATTTTGTTTTCAGCAAGCTTATTTTTCTTGGGTTCTGGACATGTTCTGTTTTAATTGAGTTGTGTGATAGTCACGACCATCAACATAGGTCAAAGGTCATACCTGAACTTTATGTGTTAAGTCTGAGAAGTTCTTTCTAGGTAATTCTGAAGAAAAGTTTGTGTCCTATTCGTTCATCATTACTTGTTCCGGTACCATGTGTTCACCAAAAATAGAAAACTGTTTGCATAGCATTTAGATCATGTGATTTTGTATGTTTTACTTTGTTTATTATTTCTTTGCAGCCATATATTATTGATGCAACACTCACTGAAAATAGTTCGTATGGAGGATTTGAACATTCTGGCATTCCAGATGGCATTCCTCAACTGGAAGAGTACCTAGCTGTGTACTGCTCTATGTCTGTAAGCGTCGTGTTGCTTCTTTTTTCATGCTGGCTGGATAAAACACCAATCTTATTCACTGTTTTTTTATCATTCTCTTTCTTCTTTTAAATTTCCCTCAGGCACGGCCTTGGCCTGCAGCAAATTGGAAGTTCTACATTGCCTTTTCACTGTTTAGTGGGGCATCTATCTATGCAGGAGTATACCACAGATGGACTATGGTACTAGTCTTTAACTCATGAAAATCTGTGTCTGTTTATATATTCTAATTTATTTTAGCTGGCACACAGGGTAATGCTTCAGGTGGTGGCGTGCTAGATTTGCCGGCAAGGCTGCCAATGTTATGGTTGACTGTGCCTGGGATTACATTAATAGAGAAAATGTCCTGCGAGCACACCCTGCTACAGGTAATTATATTTCACGGCCTCGTCTTAACAATTTCCTGCCACCTGTTTGAGTGCGCTTTGTGGGCAAGATCTTTTCGTTTTCTTAAACCTTGTTCCTGTTTCCAAATAAACTGCTTCACATAGACATGGAAAATGTGGTTATGATCCTTTATTCACCTTTTAAGAGCAATCATCATTCTTGTAACTCAAATGTTGTTAACTAAGCGTTTGCATTTAACAGGTATGCATGTCTCGAAGGCTCCCCGGCAAGGTTTCCATGTAGAGCAGGAAGATTCAACTTTGACAAATGGTCAAGGCAAATTTGTTCCTAGCGAAAAGGTTATGCAGCTACGGCAAAAAATAATGAAGTTCATGAAAGATCATATATATCCCAAGGAGGATGAGTTATACAAACATGCACAATCAACCTCACGGTGGACAATCCACCCGAAGAAGAAAATTTGAAAGCATTAGCAAAGAGGAGGGATTGTGGAACTTATTTATTCGGTACTCACTATTTTCTTTTCACGCCTTTCATATTTACCTGATCCAGAAAATTAAGAACTTTATTTCTTATAGTAATGAAGGGCACTTCTATATTATGCGGACTTCTGTGCTGATTAAAATGGTTAATCTGCAGCTTGACAGTGCAGCTAGAGCAAGAAAGCTACTACTTGAGGACCAATCTCATGTTTCTGCTGGAAGTTCAAATGATCTTTTGCTAGGTGCTGGTCTCACAAATCTTGAGTATGGATATTTATGTGAGATTATGGGCCGTTCAGTTTGGGCTCCACAAATATTTAACTGTGGTGCACCTGATACGGGTAATATGGAGGTAGGGCTTCTCATAATGTTAATTTATAGGCATGATTCTCAAAGGCTGTCACTGCATCTTACCCCAATAGCCAAGCATATTTTGAGAAATTACTTGTTTTGAAAATATCTATCTGTATAAAATCTGCAAATTATCGATGAATGATGCCATCTTTATGTTTCTCCTTGGAAATGTGCCATCTTTAGCATGCCAATAATTTTTATAAGTATCTTAAAATATATCTCAACTGTGAATGCTTTGTTATGATTGGTGCTAGTAATTTTGTATCTGACAATTTTTTATGATATGAAAATCGCATTGTAGGTCCTGTTGAGATATGGGACTAAGGAGCAACAGAAGCAGTGGCTTGTTCCTCTACTGGAAGGGAAAATTCGTTCTGGATTTGCAATGACAGAACCACAAGTTGCATCTTCAGATGCAACAAATATAGAATGTGCAATATCCAGGTAATAATACAAATAAAATATGTGTGGGCAACAAGCATGTTATAGTTGCTGCTTTAGGTTGTTGAATCTTGTCACATGTGCTTACTACTGCCTCTCTGCCTCTCTTTAGTTGAAAAGCTATTACCTTGTTATGGGCCATCATATAGTTATGTTTAGCCGGTCCTAGTTCCTACAGATGTCAGCATTTCTTTTGTCTATTTTTCTCATCTGAAAACTATTTTCAGTTTAACAGCATAATTATAGTATGCTAGTGGAGACCTCCAAATTCTTGTGTATTAACAGGAAATCAATTATATCCTCATGGCATACATTTCCTGCCCCTCCTCTTTTGATAGTTTATAAAAATTTCATCATTTTCTTTACTTTGAGCTTTCTGCATTGCTGATTACTTTAATATTGTTCCCTCGACAGGCAGGGAGATTTCTATGTGATAAATGGCAGGAAATGGTGGACCAGTGGGGCTATGGACCCGAGGTGCAAAATCCTGATATTAATGGTAAATATAACATCTATCCATGAGAGCAGTGCTGTGGGTGATGTATATGTTTCTTGTAATGTTAAGCGGTGTTTATTTCATGCAGGGAAAAACAGATTTCTCTGCACCTAGACATAAACAGCAGTCGATGATCTTAGTGGATATCAACACTCCTGGAGTGCAGATAAAGAGACCATTGTTAGTCTTTGGGTTTGATGATGCACCGCATGGACATGCAGAGATTACTTTTGATAACGTGCGTGTTCCTGTCACAAATATCCTCCTCGGAGAAGGACGTGGTTTCGAGATTGCTCAAGTAAGCAGAACTGTTCTGATACTACTATTGATCATTCCCAACCTGTACTTTCTGTGTCATATTTATCTTGCTCTGCAGGGAAGACTAGGTCCTGGAAGATTGCATCATTGCATGCGACTAATAGGAGCAGCTGAACGTGGCATGAATATGATGGTTGAGAGGGCCTTAAGTAGGACCGCTTTTGGAAAGAAGATTGCACAGCATGGTTCCTTTCAGTCAGACCTGGCAAAGGTATAACCTCTTTGATTGCTTGCATGATCCAATAAACTGTTTACATGGTTTATTTACAAAACCTTGAATAAAGCAAAAAAAAGGTGTTTCTGTTCAGACGTCAAAAACCACATTAGTTAGATATCATTTTATTGTTCTTTTTGGTTTCCCAGGGAGTTATGATGTTAATCATCCAGAGACCATACAAATAAACATCCCCACTCAGCTTCTCAGATTGAACTGTTCATCCATTTGTTTCTTTGAAGCATTTTAGCAATGATGTATATCTAGCTCTAACATGAATGTGGACTCCAGTGTCGGATAGAACTGGAGCAAACTAGGCTTCTGGTGCTTGAAGCAGCCGATCAGCTCGACCGGCATGGGAACAAGAAGGCCCGTGGGATCCTTGCAATGGCCAAGGTAAAGTTCTAGCATTTTAGCACCTTCATTTGCAACGAATTGTAGCAACAAAAATTCAGTGAATTTGGCCTCTGTGTAGGTGGCGGCTCCAAATATGGCCCTGAAAGTGCTTGACATGGCAATACAAGTCCACGGCGCTGCAGGGGTCTCATCCGACACGGTCCTGTCCCATCTATGGGCAACCGCTAGGACACTGCGGCTCGCCGACGGCCCTGATGAAGTCCATCTCGGCACGATCGCGAAGCTGGAGCTGCAAAGGTCGAGGCTGTAAGATCAGGACCATATATTGAATAAAAAGGGGGACGGCAAACTTCTGGAGAAGGTCAGTTAAGGACATCATCAGAGTCACGGGTAGATAGAATGGTGAATAAGTGGCGTTAGATTCCTCCATGTACACTCCCTGTTTGCCTTGTCGATTCCCTTGTCATTTGTCCACTAGAACCATGACACATCTTTAATTTTCGTCCTCTGTTGTAAAGAGTCCAACCCTACCAGCACAGTTACATGAGTACCAGTGACTATTACAGATCTGAACAATAGTTAATCTATACTACTACATAGTGTACGATTTTTGAATTGCAGTAACAGCATCGATCCTGGCCGTTGGTCTCATAAATTTGACGGTTCAAACTCAAAGGATTCGTAGTGAACAGTAGCCCGCAGCTGCATCTGCTGGTTTCTAGAAAAATCGCGTCACGCCTCCTCTCTTCTCACCATGTTGCATGTGCCAGTGCGTCAGGCAAAGAGCCGAGACAGGGCCCAGTAGTATAGACATGGGACAAGCGAACATTTTAGCGGCCTGTACACTGTACATCGGCTAATGGCCGCAGCTAATTGCATCATTACGTATAAAAATATATTTATAGAACCAACTACGCACCGAATATAGAGAAGACCAAAGCCCAGTAGCCTGGTTAACTATTGTTTTGCCCTTGGACAATTGATCCAGTGCGTGTTTGGCTGGACTACTTAGGGCGTTTTGGCTGCAGCCCAGTGAAATGTAAATGACCACCACAATACTGATGTCATTAGCAGAAAATCATCACTTTATAATTCATGATAATATTTATTTTTGCTCTGAATTCATTGCAAAGTACTGTATGATTTTTTTCTTTCAATAGAATCATAGGAACAATTGTTAAGACGTGCATTGTCCCCTAAAGAAGACGTGCATTGCACGTGTATACATACTAGTACACTACCAATGGGCATTGCAGATCTGAACATGGGCTGGCACTAACAGTTTTTCTTCAGTGTATACAATAGAGACGAACGGGAAGAAATAAGAGCCTAGTATAACCCCTTCCCTGACTAAACCTGAGATGAACCACCCCTTATTTTGTTATTCAAACACCCACTCATTTCTATTCTATCCGAGGCCCAACGAGTAGGGGAAGGAGGTGGAGTTGAGCCAGAGGTCGCCCTGGATGAACGTCTGCGCGGTGAAGTTGCCGGCGTCGGTGGCGGTGGTGATCACCCGGTAGCCCGGCCACGCCACCCTCGCCGACGTGTTGGCGCCGGGGCCCCGGTTCATGTACTCGGCGTAGTAGAGCGTGTCGAGCGCGAAGGTGCCGTTCCACTCGAGCCACCCGCGCGGGTGCACCAGGCTCTCCATCTTGGACTGCATGAACACCGTCCGGGAGTAGGTCTTCCAGGGCCGTCCGAGGTAGGAGGAGAAGTTGGCCTGCACGGGGACGAGGTCGGCGGCGGCGGCGATCTTGCAGCCCTGCACGGCAATGCCGGTGTTCTGGTTGGGGTCCTCGCGGCCCTGCGCCGTAAAGACGTTCTTCTGGCCCTGGTTGGGGCGGCGCGCGTAGAGGTTGCAGTTCTGGAGCACGACGGTGGCGTCGCCGAAGACGAAGTCGACGGTGCCGTAGACGTCGCAGTCACGGTAGAACTGGCGGAGCGAGTGCGCGTAGAGCGTGTCCTGGTACCCCGCAAAGCTGCAGCGGTAGAAGGCCGACAGGTCGGCGTTCACCCGCAGCGCCACCGCCTGGTGCTTGGCCGGCCCCGCCGCGTTCTCCACCGTCAGGTCCCGCGCCAGGAACCCCGTCCCGATCACCGCTGCGAAATTAAATTAGCAGATGTCGGTCAGCTACGTATAGAGACATCCATCCATCCATCGACCTACCAAAACTGAAACTTTATGAGCTCTGGTTCCTCATTACATTCAGGCGAGCAGTAGATAGATTCTATCTATGGCTCTTGCTGCACGTGAACGCGTCCCGTACTTACTGCCGGTTGCCACACTTGTGTGGCACAGGTCGTGTCGTGTGTGGTCTGCGGCTCCGTGTCGTGCAGCCGAACGCGGGTGGCCACAGTCCAGGCTCATGGATGAATCATGAATGAATGCGAGGAACAGACGCACGTGAGGGTACCGGTCTTGCAGGTGGCGATGCGTCGTCTCATCGCATGATTCGCACCGACACCGTGGACGACGACAGCGCCGTGTCAACTACACCGCGCGCCGCATTCGGCGACGGAGTTAATCAAGGCTCCGCTGTGGCTAATCATCACAGTGGAGGGCCCTCCCTGCACCACACCCGTCACACCCGTCCCTCTCTATCTTGAGGCGCGCATGCAATGCATGTTCTGTCCTAACTAAAAATGCGTGTGTTTTGTACCGATGGGGCAACCGGACAAAGCCGGAAAGTGCGTACCGGCGTGGTGGACGAGGCCGCGTCCGGCTGGCCGGATAGGCCATGCATATCGGTCTAGCCGACTCGAATAATCGTCACGACCGGCGTCGGCTTGCTCTTGTTCCTTGGCTTAAGCCTTAAGGTGGCATCAGGGAGAGCCTAACTATAACTAGATCGCTCCTCTTGCTTGAACATGAGTATTGCCAACGAGAACGACTTTCTTTCTGTTGTGAAAGGCGTGCATGTATGTGCTAGGTGCTGCCCTCCACTGGACGAGTGCTCACTGTTTGGCAACCTACAGTACAGTACCGAGACGAATCTATGTGTCGGTGCCCGCAGAAGATCGAGGCTGGGCCATCGGCCATCCCTACTCCGATCCAGGGGGACCAGCTCGATCGATCGATCGGAGCTAGACACCAGACATCAGTTCGTTCACATCCACTCAGCGCAAAAGAGAAGAGATGAGAAGTGGAAAAGGAGATCGAAGCTCCCAAAGAAGGTGCTCCATTGTGCTACAGTTGGCCTCCTTTGTACGTAGTACAGTAGTGGACTAGTGGCTGTTGAATGCGGTCAGATCGCAGGATCGGTTCCTGCTACCGTCAACCTCATCCTGACGTCGCACTTCCAAGTCTACAAAACGGGCAGAGCTAGCTCGCGTAGTATCAGTGTAGTAGGTTTGCCGTGCTCGGTGCTCGTCCATGGCTAGCTAGCTCACGGCGGCCTCACTTACCAAGCCTACCCATGATAACTAACTCCCGTGCTCCACAACTCCAAATGCCAATAAGCAATGACTCTATTCCGCATTGCAGAAAATATCCAAACCGTCAGCCCTTCGACCGGCCGATCGAGTGTGTAAGTGCATCATTTGTACTCCTTCGACCGAAATTACTTGTCGCAGAAATGAATAAGAATTATTATATCTATAATAGTACATTCATTTTTCCGACAAGTATTTTCGGAGGCAGGAACTGTTATAATACAATCCAAATGCGTATTTGTCTGTAACTATTTGTCCAACCAGTCACGACGTGGTCCAGTCCCTGCACCTAGTACGCTACGCTACTCCCTACTGGTAGAGTGCTAGTCCTAGTCTCTCCTAGAAGAAGCAATGGAAGCAGCGCCTGTTCCCCGTTGTTACCTGACCGATGCCACTCGTGATCAATGTACCGCGGACGGACGCTCGGTCACGAGCCGCATCCCACGCAAACGACCAAGCCGCGCGTGCACTTGCATTCCCACGATGTGTCAGTACGGCGTCACTCACCCGTCCGGCCGGCCATGCCGATGCCGGCGTCGGCATGCCGACATCGGCTCGTGGAACAGTACGCGATCGATCGTGTAGCGCCACCGTTCGCTATGCAGTAATAATTTGACCGTGTCTGCACGGACGTAGACTCACATCACATACCTAGCGTGGCGGAGCGGAAGGTGGTGTAGTTGTCGACGACGTTGCGGCTGGCCTTGATGACGGTCCTCCACATGCCGTCGCCGACGAGCATGATGTTGGTCTTCTCGGCCCCGACCTCCACGTTCTCGAAGTATCCCCCGGCCTTGATGTGGATCACGTACCGCGTATCGCTGTTGTTGGGCGCCGCCGCCACCGCCTCCCCCACCGTCGTGAAGTTGCCGCTCCCGTCCTTGGCCACCACCAGGTCCGGCACGCCGACGCCCTGGCCCTGCTGCTGCAGCAGCCGCCTCCGGTCCGCCGCCGCCACCCACGTCGGGAACCCGCGCCGCACCGGCCCGTACCCCTCAAACGCCTCCTCGCCTGCGGTCCTCGCGCGGAGGGCGCGCCCGCGGCGGCGCTGCGGGAGGCGGCGGACCATGGCGAGCGAGTTGGACACGAGGTGGGCCACGTGGTAGATGCGGCCCTGGATGAAGGGCCGCACGCGGCCGTCCTCCGACGCCGACGGCCCCGCGAACCCCTCCAGGCAGGTGTACTGGTTGGTCATGGCCGCCGACAGCACCGTCTGCACGCCCGCGATGGAGTCCTCCGCGCTGCGGTTGCCGGCCGAGAGCTCGGCCGCGGCCGTGCCGAGCTGGCTCAGCGTGTGGCCGAACAGCTCCTGGCAGTCGGAGAGCGCGAGGCGGTCGCGCAGGCGCAGCCGGTGCGGGCGGGAGAGGTAGGACGTGCAGTTGGACGCGGCCGCGCGCACCGCCGACGCCGCGCGGTCCACCACCTTGGAGATCACCTCCCCGAGCGGCTTCCGCGCGAGCCCCTGGATGCCCGCCAGCGTCGACACGCACACGTCCCGGTGCAGCATGCCCGCGCAATGCCGGTCCACGGCGTCGGCGTCCGCATTGGCGTCGAGGAGTGCGCGCGCGTGGTGATGCTGGCCGGCGGCGTCGGCGGCGAGCGCGCTCTGGGCGAAGAGGAGTGTGAGGAGCAGGAGGAGGGTGGTGGCGAGGAGGAGAAGCTTGGCCGCTTCCGGTCGCTTGGTTCTTGGAGTGGGAGGTGGCATTCCGTGGTGGGAGTGGGATCACTGGGGAGTGAGCGGGGCCGAACGTGACGGACAGGGACCGTGGTGCGCGTCGGTGCCGAGCGAGGGAGGGGGGTTGATTGGAGGAGCGTCACTTTTTATAGCAACGTAGACACTCTCGTGCGTGCAGACATACAGTACGTGCTAAGCAAATGAAGAGCTTGTGATTGCAGGAGGCACGACCAGCTGACATGATTTAATCAATCAGCTTGGTACTCGAGCTCTGGTCCAGTTCAACAAGGTTAATCATCTTCTTTCAGACCGAGAGGAAGGAGCAATCTTTGGCAAAATCGCTCTGGACTCTGGAGTAGCACTTCTCTCTGCATTCATGAATGGACGACAGCTTTCAAGCCGCAACCACCCATGATCACTGATAGACAGAGCTGCGCTGCGAGGCTGCAAACGAACAGCAAAACGGCTGTCACTACATTAACATCAGGGTTAATTGGATAAATGCCATTCGAATTCTGGCGTTTTCAAGAAACACCACTGCAATTTCCAAACTTTGAACAATGCCACTGCAAACTTTGTAAACTTAAAAAAACGCCACTGCAGACTTTGAAAAAATGCCACTGAAATGGCATTTTTTAAAGTTTGGAAAAAAAAAATCAGGAAAACCTTCCTATCTATTCATCTTCAATCATGGTAGTACAACGAATACTATACTAAAAATAATAAAAATTACATCCAAATCCGTAGACCACCAAGCGACGACTACAAACACTGAAGCGAGCCGAAGGCGCGCCGCTATCATCGCCTCTCCCTCGCCGGAGCAGGGAAAACCTTGTTGTAGTAAACAATCGGGAACTTGTCGTGCTAAGGCCCCATAGAACCAACACACCAAACAACAACCGCCGCAGATGAAGAATGTAGATCAGAAGGATCCAACCTGAAGACACACAAACAATGAATAGATCCGAGCAAATCCACCAAAGACAGATCCGTCGAAGACACACCTCCACGTGCCCACCGATGATGCTAGAGGCATCACCGGAACGGGGGCTAGACGATGAGGCCTTTATTCCGTCTTCTGGGAGCCGCCGCCGTCTCGTCTTCCCGAGCAGGACACAAAACATAATAAAGCTCGAAAAAAGATATAAAAACGGAGCTCTCCCACCGGCAAGGGCCGAGATCCACTCCGCCTCCATGGCCCTAAGCGCCGACGGAGGTAGAGAACCCTAGCTTTGGGGGCGGCGGTGGCTAGGTCGCGTCTGAGTTGGAGTTAGAGCCCCTAAATTCATATCTCCTCCATCTCTAAAAATTTTGAATTTTGGAAATTGTAGTGATATTTTTGAATTGCAGTTCAGTGGCATTATCAACTTCACGAGTAACAAGCCTCTTGAGACCCACCCACCCCGTGTCGTCTTGCTTGGGCGACTCGAGGGCGACAACCCTGGCGCCGCCGGTGACCCTGCCCATCCTCCTCCTCGTTGCCTCCCCGAGGCGCCGTCGAGCAAGCAGTATTGCCAAGGATGGTGGCGGCGGGGCGTTTGGCGGTCCTGCCCTCGCGCGGGGAGCCATGGATCTGGAGCGGCGGCTCCCCTGGTGAGGCATCGCCGGATCTGCGGCGACCGACGGTGTGGACGGTGGATCCGGGGTACCTGGTCGCGTGGGCGGCGGGATCTTGGTGGTGGAGGTGGGTGGCTGGTGGCTGCTCCAGCGGCTGGCGGTGCGAGATCTGGCGCCTCCACCCTCCCCTGTTTGGCATGCGGGTCCTTCTGGCCGGGCCGTGCTCCCTTGGTCGTTGGTCCATGGTCAGGAGGGTGCAACTGGTGGCATGGGGGCAGTCCGGGCGAAATCCCTGGACGGCCTTGGCCGACCGCGTCGATGGCGACGCCCGAGGGCGTCGTTCCCCTCCTTGGAGGCGTCAGTGTGGACTGTTCGTCCTTGATGTCTACTATGCAACCTTCTTCTTGTAGACATTGTTGGGCCTTCAAGTGCAGAGGTTTGTAGGACAGTAGCAAATTTCCCTCAAGTGGATGACCTAAGGTTTATCAATCCGTGGAAGGCGTAGGATGAAGATGGTCTCTCTCAAGCAACCCTGCAACCAAATAACAAAGAGTCTCTTGTGTCCCCAACACACCCAATACAATGGTAAATTGTATAGGTGCACTAGTTCGGCGAAGAGATGGTGATACAAGTGCAATATGGATAGTAGATATAGGTTTTGTAATCTGAAAAATATAAAAGCGGCAAGGTAACAAGTGGTAAAAGTGGCGTAAGCGGTATTGCAATGCTAGGAAACAAGGCCTAGGGTTCATACTTTCACTAGTGCAAGTTCATCAACAATAATAACATAATTGGATCATATAACTATCCCTCAACATGCAACCAAGAGTCACTCCAAAGTCACTAAAAGTGGAGAACAAGCGAAGAGATTACGGTAGATGCGAAACCACCTCAAAGTTATTCTTTCCAATCAATCCGATGGGCTATTCCTATAAGTGTCACCAACAGCCCTAGAGTTCGTACTAGAATAACACCTTAAGATACAAATCAACCAAAACCTAATGTCACCTAGATACTCGGTGTCACCTCAAGTATCCGTGGGTATGATTATACGATATGCATCACACAATCTCAGATTCATCTATTCAACCAACACATAGAACCTCAAAGAGTGCGCCAAAGTTTCTACCGGAGAATCACGCGAAAACGTGTGCCAACCTCTATGCATAGGTTCATGGGCGGAACCATAAGTTGATCACCAAAACATACATCAAGTGAATCACGTGATATTCCATTGTCACCACAGATACGCACGGCAAGACATACATCAAGTGTTCTCAAATCATTAAAGACTCAACCCGATAAGATTACTTCAAGGGGAAAACTCAATCCATTACAAGAGAGTAGAGGGGGAGAAGCAACATAAGATCCAACTATAATAGCAAAGCTCGCGATACATCAAGATCGTGCCAAATCAAGAACACGAGAGAGAGAGAGAGAGAGAGAGAGAGAGAGAGAGAGAGATCAAACACATAGCTCTTGGTACATACCCTCAGCCGAGGGTGAACTACTCCCTCCTCGTCATGGAGAGCGTCGTGATGATGAGGATGGCCACGGTGAGATTCCCCCCTCCGGCGGTCTTGAACAGTGTCGATTGGTTTTGGTGGCTACAGAGGCTTGCGGCGGAACTCCGATCTATTCTCGTCTCCGGAAGTTTTAGGGTACGTGGGTATATATGGGTGAAAGAAGTACGTCGGTGGACCTCCGGGCTGTCCACGAGGCAGGGGGCGCGCCCTAGGGGGGTGGGCGCGCCCCCCACCCTTGTGGGCAGCACGGGACTCCCCTGACGTGCACTCCAAGCTTTTCCGGTAGCTTTCCTTCCAAAAATAACTTCTCTAGTTGATTTCATTCTGTTTCGACTCCGCTTGATATTCCTTTTCTTCGAAACACTGAAATAGGCAAAAAAACAGCAATTCTGGGCTGGGCCTTCGGTTAATAGGTTAGTCCCAAAAATAATATAAAAGTAGACAATAAAGCCCAATATTGCCCAAAATAGTAGATAATATAGCATGGAGCAATAAAAAATAATAGATATGTTGAAGACGTATCATGCATCCCCAAGCTTAATTCCTACTCGTCCTCGAGTAGGTAAATGATAAAAAGATAATTTTTGATGCGGAGTGCTACTTGGCATAATTTCAATGTAACTCTTCTTAATTGTGGTATGGATATTCAGATCCGAAAGATTCAAGACAAAAGTTCATATTGACCTAAAAATAATAATACTTCAAGCATACTAACAAAGCAATCATGTCTTCTCAAAATAACATGGCCAAAGAAAGTTATCCTACAAAATCATATAGTCGGCTATGCTCTATCTTCACCACACAAAGTATTTAAATCATGCACAACCCGATGACAAGCCAAGCAATTATTTCATACTTTTGACATTTTCAAAACTTTTCCGATCTTCACGCAATACATGGCGTGAGCCATGTATATAGCACTATAGGTATAACAGAATGGTGGTTGTGAAGAAGACAAAAGGAGAAGATAGTCTCACATCAACTAGACGTATCAACGAGCTATGGAGATGCCCATCAACAGATATTAATGTGAGTGAGTAGGGATTTCCATGCAACGGATGCCCTAGAGCTATAAGTATATGAAAGCTCAAAAAGAAACTAAGTGGGTGTGCATCCAACTTGGTTGCTCACGAAGACCTAGGGCATTTTGAGGAAGCCCATCATTGGAATATACAAGCCAATTTCTATAATGAAAGATTCCCACTAGTATATGAAAGTGACAACATAGGAGACTCTCTATCATGAAGATCATGGTGCTACTTTGAAGCACAAGTGTGGTAAAAGGATAGTAGCATTGTCCCTTCTCTCTTTTTCTCTCATTTTTTTATTTTTTTATTTGGGCCTTTTCTCTTTTTTATGGTCTCTTTTTTTTCGTCCGGAGTCTCATCCCGACTTGTGGGGGAATCATAGTCTCCATCATCCTTTCCTCACTGGGACAATGCTCTAATAATGATGATCATCACACTTTTATTTTCTTACAACTCAACAATTACAACTCGATACTAGAACAAAGTATGAGTCTATATGAATTCCTCCGGCGGTGTACCGGGATATGCAATGAATCAGGAGTGACATGTATGAAAGAATTATGAATGGTGACTTTGCCACAAATACGATGTCGACTACATGATCATGCAAAGCAATATGACAATGATGGAGCGTGTCATAGTAAACGGGACGGTGGAAAGTTGCATGGCAATATATCTCGGAATGGCTATGGAAATGCCATGATAGGTAGGTATGGTGGCTGTTTTGAGGAAGATATATGGTGGGTGTATGATACCGCGAAAGGTCGCGGTATAAGAGAGGCTAGCAATGGTGGAAGGATGGGAAAAGTGCATATAATCCATGGACTCAACATTAGTCATAAAGAACTCGTATACTTATTGCAAAAATCTAGAAGTTATCAAAGCGAAATATTACGCGCATGCTCCTAGGGGGATAGATTGGTAGGAAAAGACCATCGCTCATCCCCGACCGCCACTCATAAGGAAGACAATCAATAAATAAATCATGCTCTGACTTCATCACATAACCGTTCACCATACGTGCATGCTATGGGAATCACAAACTTTAACACAAGTATTTCTCAAATTCACAACTACTCAACTAGCATGACTCTAATATCACCATCTTCATATCTCAAAACAATCATAAAGAATCAAACTTCTCATAGTATTCAACACACTCATAAGAATTCTTACAAATATTTTATGCTTAACATATTAAGATTATTTAAGCAAATTGCCATGCTATTTAAGACTCTCAAAATAATATAAGTGAAGCATGAGAGACCAATAGTTTCTATAAAACAAATCCACCACCGTACTCTAAAAAATGTAAGTGAAGCACTTAGAGCAAATTATAAACTACTCCGAAAGATATAAGTGAAGATCAATAAGTAGTTAAATAATTATGTAGCTATGTAAAGACTCTCTAACAAATAAGAATTTCAGATCTTGGTATTTTATTTCAACAGCAAGCAAAGCAAAAGAAAATAAAACGACGCTCTAAGCAAAACACATATCATGTGGTGAATAAAATATAGCTCAAGTAAAGTTACCGATGGAAGCAGAGCGAAAGAGGGATGCCTTCGGGGCATCCCCAAACTTAGGCGCTTGGTTATCCTTGAATATTACCTTGGGGTGCCTTGGGCATCCCCAAGCTTAAACTCTTTCCACTCCTTATTCCATAGTCCATCGAATCTTTACCCAAAACTTGAAAACTTCACAACACAAAACTTAAGAAAACTTCGTGAGCTCCGTTAGCTTAAAGAAAACAAAACACCAGTTCAAGGTACTGTAATGAACTCATTCTTTATTTATATTGATATTATCAAGGCGTGTTCTCCCGAGTATGCACCATTGCCAAAGTTCGTCGTGTCGAGACACCACGTGATGATCGGGTGTGATAAGCTCTCGTCCATCTACAACGGGTGCAAGCCAGTTTTGCACACGAGAATACCCGAGTTAAACTTGGCGAGCCTAGCATATGCAGATATGGCCTCGGAACACGGAGACCGAAAGGTCGGCGTGAATCATATAGTAGATATGATCAACATAGTGATGTTCACCATTGAAAACTACTCCATCTCACGTGATGATCGGTTATGGTTTAGTTGATTTGGATCACGTAATCACTTAGATGACTAGAGATGTCTGTCTAAGTGGGAGTTTTAATATGATTAATTGAACTTAAATTTATCATGAACTTAGTACTGATAGTATTTTGCTTGTCTATGTTTCTTTGTAGATAGATGGCTCGTCTTTGTTGTTCCGTTGAATTTTAATGCATTCCTTGAGAAAGCAAAGTTGAAAGATGATGGTAGCAATTACGGACTGGGTCCGTAACTTGAGATTATCCTCATTGCTGCACTGAAGAATTACGTCTGGAAGCACCGCTGGGTGCCGAACTGCTTTGCGAGAACAACGCCGAAGTTGTGAGCGTCTGGCGAGCAAAGCGATGACTCTTGTATAGTTCGGTGTGCCATGCTTACGGCTTAGAACCGGGTCTTCAACGGCGTTTTGAGCGTCATGGAGCATATGAGATGTTCCAAGAGTTGAAGTTAATATTTCAAGCAAATGCCGGATTGAGAGATATGAAGTCTCCAATAAGTTCTATAGCTGCAAGATGGAGGAGAATAGTTACATCGGTGAACATATACTCAAAATGTGCGGGTATAATAATCACTTGATTCAACTGGGAGTTAATCTTCCGGATGATAGTGTCATTGATGAATTCTCCAATCACGCCACCAAGCTACAAGAGCTTCGTGATGAACTATAATATGCAAGGGATGACCAAGACAATTCCGAGCTCTTCGCAATGTTAAAAGCTGCGGAGGTAGAAATCAAGAAAGAGCATCAAGTGTTGATGGTCAACAAGACCACTAGTTTCAAGAAAAGGGCAAAGGGAAGAAGAAGGGAACTTCAAAAGAACAGCAAGAAAGTTGCTGCTCAAGAGAAGAAACCCAAGTCTGGACCTAAGCACTGGCCGAGTGTTTCTCTGCAAAGCAAACTGGTCCTTTGAAGCGGAACTGCCCCAAGTATTTGGCGGATAAGAAGGATGGCAAGGTGAACAAAGGTATATGTGATATACATGTTATTGATGTGTACCTTACTAGAGCTCGTAGTAGCACTGGGTATTTGATCTGGTTACATTGCTAATATTTGCAACTCAAAAGCAGGGACTACGGAATAAGCGAGCACCGCAAAGGGCGAGGTGACAATGCGCGTGGGAAGCGGTTCCAAAGTCGATGTGATCGCGATCGACACGCTACCTCTACATCTACCTTCGGATTAGTTTTAGACCTTAATAATTGTTATTTGGTGCCGGCGTTGAGCATGAACATTATATCTGGATCTTGTTTGATGCGAGACGGTTATTCATTTAAATCGAGAGAATAATGGTTGTTCTATTTATATGAGTAATATCTTTTATGGTCATGCACCCTTGAAGAGTGGTCTATTTTTATTAAATCTCGATAGTAGTAATACACATATTCATAATGTCGAAGCCAAAAGATGCAAAGTGAATAATGATAGTGCAACTTATTTGTGGCACTGCCGTTTAGGTCATATCGGTGTAAAGCGCATGAAGAAACTCCATACTGATGGACTTTTGGAATCACTTGATTATGAATCACTTGGTACTTGCGAACCAAGCCTCATAGGCAAGATGACTAAAACACCATTCTCCGGTTCGATGGAGAGAGCAACAGATCTGTTGGAGATCATACATACAGATGTATGTGGTCCGATGAATGTTGAAGCTCGTGGCGGATATCGTTATTTTCTCACCTTCACAGATGATTTAAGCAGATATGGGTATATCTTCTTAAGGAAGCATAAATCTGAAACATTTGAAAAGTTCAAAGAATTTCAGAGTGAAGTTGAAAATCATCGTAACAAGAAAATAAAATTTCTACGATCTGATCGTGGAGGAGAATATTTGAGTTCTGAGTTTGGTCTACATCTGAAAAATTGCGGAATAGTTTACGCAACTAACGCCTGGAACACCACAGCGTAATGGTGTGTCCGAGCGTCGTAATCGTACTTTACTAGATATGGTACGATCTATGATGTCTCTTACCGATTTACCGCTATCATTTTGGGGTTATGCTTTAGAGGCGGCCGCATTCACGTTAAATAGGGCACCATCAAAATCCGTTAAGGCGACTCCTTATGAACTGTGGTTTGGCAAGAAACCAAAGTTGTCGTTTCGAAAGTTTGGGGCTGCGATGCTTATGTGAAAAACTTCAACCTGATAAGCTTGAACCCAAATCGGAAAAATGTGTCTTCATAGGATACCCAAAGGAAACAGTTGGGTACACCTTCTATCACAGATCCAAAGGCAAGACATTCGTTGCTAAGAATGGATCCTTTCTAGTGAAGGAGTTTCTCTCGAAAGAAGTGAGTGGGAGAAAAGTAGAACTTGATGAGGTAACAGTACCAACTCCCTTATTGGAAAATGGTTCATCACGAAATCGGTTCTGTGACACCTACACCAATTAGTGAGGAAGTGAATGATGATGATCATGAAACTTGAGATCAAGTTTCTCTTGAACTCGTGGGTCGACTAGAGTAAGGTCCGCACCGAGTGGTGCGGTAATCCTATTACGGAAGTCATGTTACTTGACCATGGTGAACCTACAAACTATGAAGAAGCGATGGTGATCCCAGATTCCACAAAATGGTGGAAGCCATGAAATCTGAGATGGGATCCATGTATGAGAACAAAGTATGGACTTTGGTTGACTTGCCGATGATCGGCAAGCCATTGAGAATAAATGGATCTTTAAGAAGAAGACTGACGCTGATGGTAATGTAACTGTCTATAAAGCTCGACTTGTTGCAAAAGGTTTTCGACAAGTTCAAGGAGTTGACTACGATGAGACTTTCTCACCGATGGCGATGCTTAAGTCTGTCCGAATCATGTTAGCAATTGCTGCATTTTATGATTATGAAATTTGGCAAATGGATGTAAAACTGCATTCTTGAATGGATTTCTAGAAGAAGAGTTGTATATGATGCAACCAGAAGGTTTTGTTGATCCAAAAGGTGCTAACAAAGTGTGCAAGCTCCAGCGATCAATTTATGGTGCAGTGCAAGCCTCTCGGAGTTGGAATAAGCGCTTTGATAGTGTGATCAAAGCATATGGTTTTATCTGAGACTTTTGGAGAAGCTTGTATTTACAAGAAAGTGAGTGGGAGCTCTGTAGCATTTCGATATTATATGTGGGCGACATATTATTAATTGGAAATGATATAAAATTTCTGGATAGCATAAAAGGATACTTGAATAAAAGTTTTTCAATGAAAGACCTCGGTGAAGCTGCTTACATATTGGGCATCAAGATCTATAGAGATAGATCAAGGCGCTTAATTGGACTTTCACAAAGCACATACCTTGATAAAGTTTTGAAAAAGTTCAAAATGGATCGAGCAAAGAAAGGATTTTTACCTGTATTACAAGGTGTGAAATTGAGTCGGACTCAATGCCCGACCACAGCAGAAGATAGAGAGAAAATGAAAGATGTTCCTATGCTTCAGCCATAGGCTCTATCATGTATGCAATGCTGTGTACCAGACTGACGTATGCTTAGCAATAAGCTTGGCAGGAAGGTACCAAAGTAATCGAGTGGATCACTGGACAGCGGTCAAGAACATCTGAAATACGAAAAGGACTAAGGATATGTTTCTCGTATATGGAGGTGACAAAGAGCTAGTCGTAAATGGTTACATCGATGCAAGCTTTGACACGATCCGGACGATTCTAAATCGCAAACCGGATCGTGTTTTTATTAAGCGGTGGAGCATCGGTTAGTGCGAGTTCTAAACAAAGCGTCGTGGCGGGATCTACATGTGAAGCGGAGTACATAGCTGCTTGGGCGCAGCAAATGAAGGAGTGCGGATGAAAGAGTTCATTTCGATCTAGGTGTCATACCTAGTGCATCGGGACCAATGAAGATCTTCTGTGACAATCTTGGTGCAATTGCTTTGGCAAAGGAATCCAGATTTCACAAGAGGACCAAGCATATCAAGAGATGCTTCAATTCCATTCGGGACCAAGTCCAAGTGGGAGACATAGAGATTTGCAAGATACATACGGATCTGAATATTGCAGACCCGTTGACTAAGCCTCTTCCTCGAGCAAAACATGATCAGCACCAAGACTCCATGGGTGTTAGAATCATTCTTGTGTAATCTAGATTATTGACTCTAGTGCAAGTGGGAGGCTGAAGGAAATATGCCCTAGAGGCAATAATAAAGTTATTATTTATTTCCTCATATCATGATAAATGTTTATTATTCATGCTAGAATTGTATTAACGGAAACATAATACATGTGTGAATACATAGACAAACATATAGTCACTAGTATGCCTCTACTTGATTAGTTCATTAATCAAAGATGGTTATGTTTCCTAACCATAGACATGTGTTGTTATTTGATTAATGGGGTCACATCATTAGGAGAATGATGTGATTGACATGACCCATTCCGTTAGCCTAGCACTTGATCGTTTAGTATATTGCTATTGCTTTCTTCATGACTTATACATGTTCCTGTAACTATGAGATTATGCAACTCCGTTTACGGAGGAACACTTTGGTGCTACCAAACGTCACAACGAATCGGGTGATTATAAAGGAGTACTACAGGTGTCTCCAAAAGGTACATGTTGGGTTGGCGTATTTGAGATTAGGTTTTGTCACTCCGATTGTCGGAGAGGTATCTCTAGGCCTTCTCGGTAATACACATCACATAAGCCTTGCAAGCATTGCAACTAATAAGTTAGTTGTGAGATGATGTATTACGGAGCGAGTAAAGAGACTTGCCGATACGAGATTGAACTAGGTATTGGATACCGACGATCGAATCTCGGGTAAGTAACATACCGATGACAAAGGAACAACGATGTCGTTATGCGGTTTGACCGATAAAGATCTTGAAGAATATGTAGGAACCAATATGGGCATCCAGGTTCCGCTATTGGTTATTGACCGAGAATAGTTCTAGGTCATGTCTACATAGTTCTCGAACCCGTAGGGTCCGCACGCTAACATTACGATGATGAGTTTATTATGAGTTTATAAGTTTTGATGTACGAAGTTTGTTGAGTCCGGATGTGATCACGGACACGACGAGGAGTCTGGAATTGGTCGAGACATAAAGATTGATATATTGGAAGCCTATGTTTGGACTTGGAATAGTTCGGGTGAAATCGGGATTTTCTGGAACACCGGGTTCTGGAACCCTCTCGGGGTTAATGGGCCTTAGTGGGCCATGAGGGAGAAGAGGAGGGCGGCCAGGGCAGGCGGGCGCCCCTCCCCTAGTCCGAATAGGACAAGGAGGGGGGGCGCCCTCTCTTTCCCTCCCCAAGTCCTAATCCAACTAGGAAAGGGGAGTCCTACTCGGTGGGAGTAGGACTCCTCAGCCGCGCCTCCTCCTAGGGCCGGCCGCACCCCGTTGCTCCTTTATATACGGTGGTGGGGGCACCCATGACACACAAGTTGATCTACGGATCGTTCCTTAGCCGTGTGCGGTGCCCCCTCCACCATATTCCACTTCGGTCATATCGTCGCGGAGCATAAGCGAAGCCCTGCGCGGTGGAGCATCATCATCGTCCTACCACGCCGTCGTCTTGTGGAACTCATCCCTGACGCTTTGCTGGATCGGAGCCGGGGATCGTCATCGAGCTGAACTCATCTGCTGAACTTCGGAGGTGCCGTGCGTTTGGTACTTGGATCGGTCGGATCGTGAAGGCGTCGACTACATCAACAGCGTTGTTATAACGCTTCGCTTACGGTCTCACAGTGCGTGGACAAACACTCTCCCTCTCGTTGCTATGCCATCACCATGATCTTGCGTGTGCGTAGGAAAATTTTGAAATTACTACGTTCCCCAACATCAACATGCAACAAAGAGTCACTCCAAAGTCACTAAAAGTGGAGAACAAGCGAAGAGATTATGGTAGGTACGAAACCACCTCAAAGTTATTCTTTCCAATCAATCCGATGGGATATTCCTATAAGTGTCACTAACAACCCTAGAGTTAGTACTAGAATAACACCTTAAGATACAAATCAACCAAAACCCTAATGTCACCTAGATACTCCAATGTCACCTCAAGTATCCGTGGGTATGATTATACGATATGCATCACACAATCTCAGATTCATCTATTCAACCAACACATAGAACCTCAAAGAGTGCCCCAAAGTTTCTAGCGGAGAATCACGGCGAAAACGTGTGCCAACCCCTATGCATAGGTTCATGGGCGGAACCCATAAGTTGATCACCAAAACATAAATCAAGTGAATCACGTGATATCCCATTGTCACCACAGATACTCACGGCAAGACATACATCAAGTGTTCTAAAATCATTAAAGACTCAATCCGATAAGATTACTTCAAGGGGAAAACTCAATCCATTACAAGAGAGTAGAGGGGGAGAAGCAACATAAGATCCAACTATAATAGCAAAGCTCGCGATACATCAAGATCGTGCCAAATCAAGAACACGAGAGAGAGAGAGATCAAACACATAGCTCTTGGTACATACCCTCAGCCCGAGGGTGAACTACTCCCTCCTTGTCATGGAGAGCGCCGGGATGATGAAGATGGCCACGGTGAGGTTCCCCCCTCTGGCGGTGCTTGGAACAGGGTCCCGATTGGTTTTGGTGGCTCTGAGAGGCTTGCGGCGGCGGAACTCCCGATCTATTCTCGTCTCTGGAAGTTTTAGGGTACGTGGGTATATATGGGTGAAAGAAGTACGTCGGCGGATGTCGGTGTCAAAACCGGCGGATCTCGGGTAGGGGGTCCCGAACTGTGCGTCTAGGCGGATGGTAACAGGAGACAAGGGACACGATGTTTTTACCCAGGTTCGGGCCCTCTCGATGGAGGTAATACCCTACTCCTGCTTGATTAATATTGATGATATGGGTAGCACAAGAGTAGATCTACCACGAGATCAAGGAGGCTAAACCCTAGAAGCTAGCCTATGGTATGATTGTTGTTAGTCCTCGGACTAAAACCCTCCGGTTTATATGGACACCGGATAGGTTAGGGTTACGAGTCGGTTACAATGGTAGGAGATCTACATATCCGTATCGCCAAGCTTGCCTTCCACGCCAAGGAAAGTCCCATCCGGACGCGGGACGAAGTCTTCAATCTTGTATCTTCATAGTCTTGGAGTCCGGCCGTGATGATAGTTCGGCTATCCGGACACCCCCTAGTCCAGGACTCCCTCAGTAGCCCCTGAACCAGGCTTCAATGACGACGAGTCCGGCGCATATTGTCTTCGGCATTGCAAGGCGGGTTCCTCCTCCGAATACTTCATAGAAGGTTTTGAACACAAGGATAGTGTCCGGCTCTGCAAAACAAGTTCCACATACCACCGTAGAGAGAATAACTTTTACACAGATCTGCTGACATATTCCATGGCGTGACATCACACCACGGCCAGGCCTTTATATGAATTGTTTTTTCTTGTTCCACCTCGGTAGCGTTTAGCGAGGCGGTTTCCGCACGTCTTATCAAAGCATAGATCGTGCCCCTTATTCGGGATTCCCATCAATACGGATGTGGGTAACCCATCCGCGCCATTGATTACGGTGCTTGGGAGATAAGCGAGTTTTACGGGCTGGTGGGGGACAGCGTAACCGTCCGTCCATATAAGGGATAAGGATCCACCTTTTCACCCACGCCTTCTTCCTCCTTTGCTCATCCATTTCACTTTTCGAGCTCCAGCGCCCAAGTCCGCACATCCCACCTCAACCTTTTCCAACCATGTCGAGGCGGGAGGCAGGTGGATGGCCTCCTCCGTCACGGAGGGGCACATCACAAGACTGCGGGAGGCCGGATACTTGTCCAGCAACTTCGCGCACAGGCTGCCCGACGCGGGGCAGCTCATTCCAACCCCCAGGCCCCATGAGAGGGTGGTGTAAGTGCATCTAGTGCCTCTCCTAGTTGGTTTTGGAGTATTGACGACAAATGTGGTTGAGGGACTAATGCGTTTGTGAGAATTGCAGGATAACGCAGGTAGTGTCCCTCATTGATTCGGTTTACCTACCGAAGATGACCCCTAAAAATGTATGAAGACATTGACGACAATGGTGGTATGTGAAGATATTCACATTGAAGACTATGACATGAGAAGACATTGAGTGAAGACTATGGAGCCTTGAAGGCGTGTCGTTTCGTTGTTTCCTTTTCTTCTTTGTTGAGTCGTAGGAACCACCGTCTTGTTAAGTGGGGTCCAAGTGATCATAGTCGAATGGTCAAGTGATGCTCAACCCAAATCCTATGTCTTGACGAAGACAATGAGAGCAAAACTTATCCAGAGTGGATGAGTCAGCTTTGCTTGTAGCCCAAGTAAAGTTGCCGTGTGTGTTTGAAATCGACCGTTGGAACACGTGTCGGTTCCTTAGTGACCAGGGTCATTTGGACATAACTTGGTCGGGTTGCCTAGTGGCTATAAATAGCCCACCCCTACACCATAAATTGGTGGCTGCTCGAGAGTTAGTGCGGCTTTTGTCGTTTGAGAGCAACCCACCTCGAAGCCTTTGAGAGAGAGAAATCCTTGCGAGGACAAAGCCCAAAACACCCGAGCCAAAGAGTGTTAGGCATCACCTGAAGTTTTTCTGTCTGTGTGACTGAAGACTTATTACACTTGAGGACCTGTGAATCCTCCGGCCGGTTAGGCGCCGCGTTCGAGCATCCAAGAGTCATTGTGGATTGCGGTGAGCGCGTGCTGTGAAGGTTCGGAAGTCTACCTTGAAGACTTACCAGAGTGATTGGGCGAGGACTATGTGTCCTTAGCTCAAGGGAATAAGGTGAATCTGCGGTCTTCGAGTTGAATCTCAGCCTCCCTAACCAGATGTACAGTTGTCACGAAAGAATGGAACTGGTCCAACAAATCATGTGTCTTCAACAAGTGGTGGTTCTATCCCTTCCTCCTTTACATTGAGTTTGTCTTCGTGAAGTCATTGCTTATATGTCTTATCTGTTTGACTTCATTGCTTGACTTCTATCGTTGTTTGGCTTCATACTATCTTCCATCTGATCCTTACTACATAGCTGCTATTAGTCTTGTCCGTTCACATTATTGCATACTTGACTATGGCTTGCTTGTTGTAGTTTATCTTCCGCTGCATATCAATTATGTCATTTCTATTGTTTGTCTTCAAAACATTCGTGTTTTGAAGACTTTCCTAAAAATCGTCTATTCACCCCCTCTAGTCGATAACTAGCACTTTCAATTGGTATCGAGCAAGGTACTCCCTTGTTATGTGTGATTCAGTTTAACCACGGAGTTTTAGCTATGTCATTGCGGGGATAATCAAAGTCTCCATTGCTTGCCCTGTGTTCGATGGGCCGACTATCCCTCTTTGGAAGAATAAGATGCGAATGCATCTTGAAGCCGATGATGTCGACCTACGGTATGTCGTCAAGAACGGCGTTCCTAAATCTAGTGAAGGTGTCACCCTGCCGATGTCAAGAAGTTCATCCAGCTGGACTCTCTTGCAAAGAACATCATCGTGGTCATCGACCAAAGGACAAGTATGGCCGTGTGAGTGCTCTGGAAATGTCGAAGCTAGTGCAGGGACTGGCTATCCAAGGTCAGCGAAGGTGTCTCAACCCGGAGAGATCAAAGGATCGGTGTTCTTCGCAACCTCTTCAAGCGCTTCAAGAGAAAGCGACAATGAAAATGTCCAGCTCACGTTTGATCGCCTTCTTGACATCACAAATGAGCTTCATGCTCTCGGCGCCACTCAGGTCACCAAGCATGAAATCGTCAAGACACTCTGAGATCACTTGATAGCTCTTTTGACACCCTTGCCCTCATGATACAAGAACATCGACTTCAAGACACTCGATCCGTCGATATACTTGAGAGGCTCAACACATGAGTTCCGACTTTTCGAGAAAAGAGATATCTATGGTCCCAACTATGGCGAACTCGCTTTGAAGGCAAAATTTGTTTCCTCATCGAAGAAGAATCATTGTGGTTACGATGATCCACGAAGACATTGGAAAGGAACTTGCTATGCTTGTGAAGAAGTTCCAGAGATTCACTAGGAAGAAAGGCTTGAAAGTCTTCACGATCCAGCTCAAGAGATGATGAAGCTTCCACTCATGACTACAAGAAGAGAACTGTCACAAGTGCAAGAAAAGCTGGACACTATATCTACGAGTGTCCACGGTGGTACAATGAGAAGAAGAAGAAGAAGAGCAAGGAATATGATTACGATGACAAGAAAAGAAGAAATCTTCAAAGTCTTCTTCCAAGTCTTCATCAAAGTCTTCATCGCATAAGAAGAGCTCATCCGCAAGGCTCGTGCTTTTGTTGGCAAGAAGCCAAATGTCGGTTACTTTAGAGTATTTGGAGCTAAGTCTGGATCAAGGATCCCCATCACAAGTCAAAATTTGAACCCAAAGCTCACGAAGGCTTCATGCTCGGATTCTGGAAAGGACTCACACTCTTACAGAGTCTTCAATCTCTATCTCTACAAAATCGTCGAAACTATAGATGTGCGATTTGATGAAACCAATGGTTCACAAAGAGAGTTCCTGCCAAGCACACTAGACGAAGCTCGCTTGGCCGAATCTATCAAGCTGATGGGAACGGTGAAATCATGCCAAATGAAGCACAACGAAGAGGAACTTATCATTTCTGCACCTAACCAACTTTGAAGACAATGCTCGGTTTGAAGACAATCCTCCCAATGATCGGCATGAGCAAAGTCTTCGTCGATTCATCCTTGAGTTGCAAATGAAGTACAGATTGAGAAGATAATCGATAGCATCAATGCACACGATGCCTTACTCGCTCAAGAGCAACACAGCTAGCAAATTTCTATGGGCACTTTTCATTTGTGTCAATATCGAACCCAAGAAAGTTCTTTGAAGCTTTTATGGAACCAGAATGGATTCAAGCTATGCAAGAAGAACTTCAACAGTTCAAGCTGAATAATGTTTGGGAACTTGTCAGCGTCCTGACCCTCGCAAGCATAACATTATTGGCACCAAATGGATATATCGAAACAAGCAAGATGAGCATGGTCAAGTCGTCAGAAACAAAGCTCGGCTTGTGGCTCAAGGATATACTCAAGTTGAAGGAATTGACTTGATGAAACATTTGCTCCTGTAGCTAGGCTTGAAGCCATTCGCATACTACTAGCCTATGCTAACCACCACAACATCTTGCTCTATCAAATGGATGTGAAGAGTGCATTTCTCAGCGGCAAGATTGAAGAAGAAGTATATGTCGCTCAACCACGGCTTTGAAGATCCAAAACATCACGATATGGTGTACAAGCTAAATAAAGCCTTGTATGGCCTCAAACAAGCTCCTCGCGCCTGGTATGATACAATCAAAGACTTCCTGAAGAGCAAAGGCTTGAAACCAGGATCCCTTGGTCCCACACTCTTCACGAAGACATATGATGGTGAACTGTTTGTATGCCAAATATATGTGGATGACATTATCTTCGGCTGCACCAACCAGAAGTATAGTGATGAATTTGGATACATGATGCAAGAACAATATCAGATGTCCATGATGGGAGAGCTCAAGTTCTTCCTAGGTCTTCAAATTCATCAGCAAAGGAATGGCATCTTTATATCTCAAGAAAAATACCTCCAAGATTATGCGAAGAAGTTTGGAATGCAAGAGTGCAAAGGATACACGACGCCAATGCCACCAAACACCATCCGGGTCCCGACGACAATGGTAAAGAGTTCGATCAAAAGGTATACCGCTCCATGATTGGTTCCTTACTTTACCTATGTGCATCTAGGCGAGATATTATGCTTAGTGTTTGCATGTGTGCTCGATTCCAAGCGGCACCAAAGGAATCACATCACCTAGCTATGAAGCGAATTCTTGATATTTGGCTCACACCCCAACACTCGGATTATGGTACCCAAAGGGCTCAAAATTTGATTTGGTTGGATTTTGGATGCTGATTATCTGGTGACAAGGTGGATCGCAAGTCTACATCAGGCACATGTCACTTTACGGGGCGATCACTCGTCTGTTGGTCTTCAAAGAAAGCGAGCGTGTATCACTCTCAAGCTGCAGAATCTGAATACATTGCTGCTTTGGATCTTCTGTGCTCAGCTTCTATGGATGAAGCAAACTCTCAAGGACTATGGCATCAATCGACACAAGTACTCTCTTCTGCGACAACGAAAGCGCCATCAAGATTGCCAACAATCCAGTCCAGCACTTTCGAAGACAAAGCACATTGAAATTCGTCATCATTTTCTCGGGGATCATGTCATGAAGAAAGATATTGACATCATTCACGTCAACAACGAAGAGCAAGCGGCAGATATCTTCACAAAGCCCTTGGATGAGAAAAGGTTTTGCAAATTACGGTGTGAGCTAAATATCTTGGAATCCTCAAATGTCACGTGATCAAGCACACATCCTAACACTTATGCATGTTGATGACTTAGATGTGCAACACACGAAGTAACGTATGCCTTCAATCTAATGAAGACTTACATTACGAGTGTGAATACATTAACGTGGAATTTGACTTGGGCGCCACGATAATTGTGCGCCGTATGGGTCTAATACTTCCTATCGGTGGGTAGCGCCACCACCAAATTCCTTTGTTTGAAGTGTTTTACTCATGGCGTTATTTCTTGAAGCTATTCACATTTGATTTGTCTTCAACTTCAACCTATCTTCATGATTTTCTTCACTATGTTGATTTGGTTTTTATCGATATATATATATATATATATATATATATATATATATATATATATATATATATATATATATATATATATATATATATATATATTTATTTCTGTCCTCTACATCATTCACTTATAGCTATGTCTTCAAGTTGAATCTTTTGAACTAAGTGAATGTGATGGGACCCCAATCTCTCTATGCTTCCTATCTCAAACTCTATCTGTCCAAATCATATGCATTCTATTGAAGCTGTCGAATGTCTTCTCTGCGTCCTTGTCGGAGAAGACACGAGACAAACTTTAAGTCCGTTTTAAATAATTTATCCTTCTTGTTGAATTCGGAGAAGCCGGAGCGACCATCAAACAAACCGGCGGCGTGGGAGCGTGGGACAACTCAGAGTATGTTGCATGCGTGCCACGTGCCCCTCAGATGTGAACCGCCAGGCACCTGCGTAGTGTTGCTGCGCCCGCACCTCGTTATAAATACCTGTCCCTGCGGCAAAGAAAATCTTCTTCCACCTCTCCACCTCGTCAAAACCCTAAGCGCCACCGCTAGCTCTCGGCAACGCCGGCGACGAAGCGCTTAGCTGCCGCGACCTCTCGGCGCTGTCCTCACGCCGCCGCGAACATCTTCATCTCCGGCGCGCCGTAGGTGTCCTCCGTCGCCAAGTTAGGGCACGTTAATTTGAACTTCTCGGCCTCCTTTCCTCCGTCTAGCAGTTCTTGAGCGGTAAATATAACTCTATTTTACCATCTTTTGATCTTCAAGATTCATCCTACTTGCCAAAATTGGTTTCTGCCCATACTATGTTAGATCTATTACATGCGCATCTCGTCTTGCCTAGTATATTCACTTAAGCTTCACAACTAGTTAGATTCCTCACTTGTACTTATTCACGGATTCGTACAAATCTGGAACCAACTCTCGCGTATAAGTGAATGTCTTCGCATCATGAGGTCAATGTCTTCAAACCGATTTATCTTCAAAATCTTTTGAGAATGCATATGACCTCTTCCCTTCCTCGCATCTCTAATCTTTGTCACGGTACATGTCCGTGGGAGAATCCTTGGTTCTCATAGTCGCATTCATTTGCAGAATTCTTACGACATCAAACTAACTCTCCGAAGCCACTTCACATCATCCAGCAAGCGCAAGCCTTTGAAGCCTTTGAGCGTGAAGCCATTCAGTTTGAAGCTCATGGCTCTGAATAAATCGATCGGGAAGAGGCGGCGAACAGCGTCGTGAGGAACCTCAAAGATCTGCTGATGACCTCGCGGGCTGTACAAAACGGATCCGAAGAGTCTTACAATCAGCGCAAGAGCGAATCAATGGATTCGTCGGTATTAGGCTGAAACGATGGTTCAAGTACAATTTCGTCACATAGGAATATGCCGAGAAGAATGCCATCGAAGCCCTTGGGGTGATATTCTCTTCGAGGCCTCCTCCAAGAACATGGCTGAAGCTATTTCTCAAGGTTTCTATCCTTGCATGGTCCGTGGACCTCACTGAGAATGCCGACCAGCGTCTTTGCTCGGTGTCGTGATGACAATCTCTTCAAGCGCAACTTCCGGACGCAAAGGCTTACGCAAAGGAAAACAAGAAGTCATTGGGATTAGACTTCAACCCTGGTCCCTTTGCTCCCCGTCTTGACGGCTCACGGACGCCGAACCCAATGTCATCGGTCCTTTTGAACCTTGATGGCCTCATCACCTACATCCTGGTCCAAGGTGCCAAAGTGGATCACTCTAATGGCGATCTTGAGTCCGATGAAGCCCCAGCTCCAGCTCTGCTCCTGCTCCAAAGCCGAAGCTTAAGAAAGTCAAGGCTCCAAAGTCATTTGCTCCTCCAAAAGCTTCACGTGTGAAGCCAGCATGCACCTCCTGAAGCCGTATTGCAGGTCGAGATCAATCCTGCATCTCCAAGAAGGCGGAGAAGAGAAAGAAAATTGTCAAGAACAACGAATCGACAGCGACCCTGCTACCATTCTCGCATGAAGAGCACATTGATCATTGAGTGATGCTCTTGAGCAACTTATCAAGAGCAAAGAAGAAGCAGAAATCTTCAATAATTTGCCTCTCTTTTGATGTGGCAATCATCCATCACTTCATTGATGAATGGTTTGATACCCCAAACATCAGTTTTGAAGATCTGCAACTTCCTATTGGCCTCAGCGTCTCTTTCAACGGCGCCATTGCTTCTGATCTAGCTCTTGCTCAGCGGATTGTTGAACTGAAGCACAAGATTGACTATGAAAAGGCTCGAGTTCAAGAAGCATATGGCTGCCCTCGATGTGCAAGAAGTTAAAACTTCAAGGTCATGCTACGACCTCAAATAAAACTTTGTCAAGAGGCGTGAAGAAGCGGAGGCTCTCGTGGCGCATGAAGGCTCTGGGCGATAAGTGTGTGCTTGCCTACAATGAAATTTGAGAAGCGCAAGGCTCTTGGCCGTCCCCGGCATCGACCCAGGATGGCTGCAAAGAAAAAGAAGTCTTCAATGACCAAGCTGCACCTTCAAGGCAGGAAGAACCCGCATAGTCTTCCCAAGCAGCATGGTAGCTCGAAGCCAAAGGTGCAGTCAACCGCACGAGCAGAAAAAGACGAGGGCTGCGAGGCTGAAGCGAAAAAAGGAAAAATCCAGCGCCTCGATGCTGCTCCTCCAAGAAGAAACTAAAGACCAAGAAGAATCGGGCTGCTCCCACAGGCCCTTGATTGTTGAACCCATTTCGTGGTTAGTCTACCGCAACCCAAGAACTTCGCATGATCTGTTCATGAGCACCTTCCACAGAGGCTCTCAGGCTGAAGAGATTCAGCGGTGAATGATCACTGCTTGAAGACATTGGTCACCATGACAATGTTGAAGATCTGAAGTTCTTCCTCAAATTGAATACAATGTGGTATCATCGCTTTGTTAAATGCGAACAGCGAACTCATCGACATTAGTCGTCCTCGGCGCAAATTGCACAGGATGCTTCATGGGCTGATCGCCGCAACAACAAGACTCCCCAGTACTCCCCAACATCAAGTTACTCCCCAAAACAACGACAAGAAGAAGAGGAAGACTTTGAGGCCGAAACCCCATCTCCAAAGGCGTCGCCCGACATTTGTGAGCTTCACAAAGGTCAAAGGCCTCAAGTACCTCTCTCGAGTGTTCGGAAGGAGAAGTGCACCACCAACTTTGTTGCACGTCAAGTGTTTTCGAAGCCACTCCAAGCTGTGGATGTCTCTCGAGTCGAAGCCAAAGCTGTTGAAGACAATCCGGTTGCATCGCCGCAGACACCCAAGAAGAAGAAGAACGTGTCCCTACACCCCTCATGGCGAAGAAGTCATACACGATATCAGCGTGCGGTGCCCGACCCTCCGGCTCCTCAAGTGGAGGTTGAGAACATTGAGGCTGCCACCTCCAACACCAATGAAGCCGATGGCGTGGTCATGGCTGAAGCCAATGTGGAGCTGTCCCAAGCTGCTCTGAAGCCCTTGAAGGAAATGTGCAAAGCCAAGGAGGCAAGCTGCTCCCGAAGCATCTGCTGAGCAGCACTGAAGCCTCGATTCTGCCACTACTCTGTTCGCCACCAAGGCCCTACACAATCGAGCAAGCATACAACTACGACAAACTAGTCACAGTAAGATGGCCCATTCTGGTCCCTCCGCCTCATGCCTCTGGTCCTCAGTTCAACTATCATATTGAGCATAGGCCTCAGGTCCAGAAGCCGAAGCCAAGACTGCCAAGGTTTCCAGGCACTGCCACTTCAACGGGTTCTTTCAATGCAAATGGCTTCAAAGCCCACAACACTTTCTTTGACAGCACAAAGAACCCCTACACAAGGCCAAGGATCTCATCGACCGTTTACGGAGCTATCGACAAAAAGCCATTACTCACGTGTTACAGTATGACCAAGGCCGCATTTTCCCTCATATGCGCCTTGACACTTTGAAGCCATTGCCGGACTGCCGTGCTTAGAAGAAGCACTTGATTGCTTTCATGATGCAGTGCCTTGGTTTCATATGAGATAAAAAACCTTTGGAATGAAGAACTTGTGCTTCAATTCTATGCTACCCTCCACATCCATGCGGCTACAGAGACACAAAGACATGGGTTCTCAGTGGATGACTGAAATGTTCATCATGAAGCCAAAGCTCTTGACATCATTGAGCTCACAGGCCTACCCACTCCGGAGAGCTGTTTGAACACGGATGTCAACTCCACCGCGATGCCTTGAGAGCATATTTCTAAGCGAGAACCCGACATGAGTCGGATCTTTGAGCGGGATGAAGCCTTCGCCACACGATGCTGAATACCCTCGGCACTTCTTTGTTGATGACCTTGAGTATCCGCCCGCACCATATATCACATCATCGAGTGAATTCTATGGCCAATCAAAGGGCATTCATCATCGCAAAACTAGAAGGAGCAATGAAGACATTGGTCTTCTACATCCTCAATGGCATCGGCTTCAACACACAAGAATTCTTCATCCGACAATTGGCTGCGTCGGATCGATCTGTTTGGTGCGAAGTTCTATGCTCCATGGGTCATCGCCTCATCAAGATGCACTCTGCTATCAACTATCAACCCTCGCGCCGCAATCATCGATCTTTCTACGAGAGGTTGATATATCTGTTGAAACCATATACCATGAGCCTGCCAAAGCGCCACTAAGTCTTTAGAATGCGAGATCACCCAGCTTCTTTCAACCCATGGAAGGCGTCGGCAATATCTCGTGTCTATCCTCTGGCTGAGAACACACGTCTGCCTCATCATGCACGGACTGAAGCCAAGCTCGTCTGCACCGCCAACCAACAACGACAACCCTGTTGCATCATCTTCTTCAGAAGAGGACGAGTAGATGCTCTATGTCTTCAAACCTTTTTGGTCCTTACTGACAAAAGGGGGAGAAGCATATGAGTTTGATAGTCTTCAAGCGGGTTCATAAGGGCGGTTGCACTATATTTTTCCTAGTGTTTACAACTCTCGCTTTTGATACATTTGGTTCTTTGAGTTGTAACACTTAAACTCGATGGTCGTCTGCTACTTATTTGTTTTACTCGGTGAATTCGCATGTGCGACGATAACTTCCGCACTTAGATCATTCTGCAGACGTCCATTTTTCATTATGCATGTCATTCTCTTAGCTATATAATTTCATGCATGATGAATTATCTTCATAAGTTGAAGAGTATCTCCACAAGTACAACCTGCCATGTGCATTTGCATTCCAAAAGCAAACTACTTATATGCACATCTTCAGGGAGAGCCTTTGCTACTTATGAAGACAATTCCCTATCCTTTAAAATTTCACATATATTATCCCCGTTGAAAACTTCAACCAGTTTGTCATCAATCACCAAAAAGGGGGAGATTGTAAGTGCATCTAGTGCCACCCCTAGTTGGTTTTGGAGTATTGACGACAAATGTGGTTGAGGACTAATCGTTTGTGAGAATTGCGAGGATACTTGGTAGTGTCCCTCATTGATTCGGTTTACCTACGGAGATGACCCTAAAAATGTATGAAGACATTGGCGACAATGGTGGTATGTGAAGATATTCACATTGAAGACTATGACATGAGAAGACATTGAGTGAAGACTATGGGCTTGAAGGCGTAATGGTTTTCGTTGTTTCCTTTTCTTCTTTGTTGAGTCGTAGGAACCACCGTCTTGTTAAGTGGGGTCCAAGTGATCATAGTCGAGAATGGTGAAGTGATGCTCAACCCAAATCCTATGTCTTGACGAAGACAATGAGAACAAAACTTATCAGAGCTGGATGAGTCGACTTTGCTTATAGCCCAAGTAAAGTTTGTGTGTGTTTGAAATCGACCGTTGGAACACGTGTCGGTTCCTTAGTGACCAGGGTCATTTGGACATAACAGGTCAGGTTGCCTAGTGGCTATAAATAGCCCACCCCTACACCATAAATTGGTGGCTGCTCGGAGTTAGTGCACGGCTTTTGTCGTTTGAGAGCAACCCACCTCGAAGCCTTTGAGAGAGAAATCCTTGCGAGGACAAAGCCCAAAACACCCGAGCCAAAGAGTGTTAGGCATCCTTGAAGTTTTTCTGTCGTGTGACACGAAGACTTATTACACTTGAGGCTGTGAATCCTCCGGCCGGTTAGGCGTCGCGTTCGAGCATCCAAGAGTCATTGTGGATTGCCGGTGAGCGTCGTCTGAAGGTTGGAAGTCTACCTTGAAGACTTACGAGTGATTGGGCGAGGCTGTGTGTCCTTAGCTCAAGGGAATAAGGTGAAGCGGTCTTGAGTTGAATCTCAGCCTCCCTAACGGATGTCACAGTTGTCGACAAGCTGGGCTGAGTCCAACAAATCTGTGTCTTCAACAAGTGGCTGGTTCTATCCCTTCCCTCCTTTACCTTGAGTTTGTCTTCGTGAAGTCATTGCTTATATGTCTTATCTGTTTGACTTCATTGCTTGACTTCTATCGTTGTTTGGCTTCATACTATCTTCCATCTGATCCTTACTACATAGCTGCTATTAGTCTTGTCCGTTCACATTATTGCATACTTGACTATGGCTTGCTTGTTGTAGTTTATCTTCCGCTGCATATCAATTAGGTCATTTCTATTGTTTGTCTTGAAACATTCGTGTTTTGAAGACTTTCCTAAAATCGCCTATTCACCCCCTCTAGTCGATAACTAGCACTTTCGGTGGTGTTTCTCCCCACTTCCTCCATGGACTAGGTTTTCCACTTCACCCATTTGTCAGGGGCTCACGTTCTACTCGGCCGGGACTTCCACGACACTGGCCCAATTCATCCTCAACATCTCGGCGTTTATCGTGGGTGTGCGAAACCTTCCTCTGCATCCAGCCCCCTTGACCTCTGGTGAAGGCCTTCAATGTCGAGGCGAAGGTTGTGGCGGCCGTCAAGTGGAGTCTTGGGCGCCATGGTTGGCAAGATGGCCAAAGTCCTATGGCTCGAGGGCTCCTTTGTGGAGACAATAAAGGGGTGGCAATCGGGTGGTTTTATCTCACCGAGCAGCGTGACCCCAAATGGCGGCGGCCCCAATTCAGATCTGGCTTCCCCACGGCTCGTCATGGAAGCAGGCGGGCCTAACATGGGGATTCGGACGAGCTATCCGGACTCCAAACATGCGTCGAAACTGGTGGACAGAATCTCGGGCTTGTCGGCGTAATCCAGGTGATGCTCATCGCGGATTCTCCCATGCCAGAACGGGCCTTTAATTTGTGGGAGTTCGATCCGGCTGACACGAACCTTGAGCGGCTCTTGACACTCGTCACGAAGATGCAGGAAGGTCTTGTTCAAAGCGCGCAGCCCCTACATCCGCTAACAAAGATCGCGGATACATTTCATGGCGTCAAGCGGCGAGTAAGTTATTTACCCTTTACGGGACTCTTTTTCATAGATTGACTCTATGTGGGATCTAAAACTCCCTAATCTTTGGCGAGGACTGGTTTGAAGGCGTCGGACAGATTCTTGTCCGGCTCCTTTGCCGGAAGACCTTGAGCGCTTTGATTGGCCAGGGCTGCTGGCTCCGGTACCCCATGTGGTGCGGAGAAGAAAGACAAAAGGAGGCCACGGGAACTCGAAGGAGCTCCCGGCGCCACGTCTTTGTCGGATTGAAGCAGAATCTTCTCCGAGGGCGAGGAGGAGGAAAAAGCTTCTCCCGGCGGGTGAGGAGAGAAAGGAAGGCTGCCCCAGCGGGAGGCCGGAGGGTCCAGAAGGAAGAACCCTTCCTCCGGACTTCTCCACCAACGTCGACAACGACAAGGAGGATTGGCCAACAAGGGCCAAGCCTGGCGAGATCGTAAGTGTCCAGGATACCCATAGCTTTTTATCATTGCATAGTGTTCTCTAATGCCGAACAATCATGCAACCCGCCCAAGGCGAGTTCGCCGCCGTCGGCGAGTCCACGAGTTCGTCGGAAATGGAGAGTACTTCACTTCCGGCCGCCTCCTCGCCTCACGCTGCGGACGGCGCGCAAGTGGGGCCCCAAGGGGCTTGGTCAAGAGGAGGTGGCGCGGGAGGCGTCGCAAGGCAACCTCCCGGACTCAGGCGTGGGGCGAGACCCCGGGGCTCTAAGCCGACCCTCGTCCGGGACTCCATCGGAACCTTCAGTGATTCGAGTCGGCAAGCGGTCCGCCAAGAAGGTAAGGCGCGGTGTCCTCCGTCCAACGAAGGCGCCGGATAGCTTCTTTGGGCGCTTAACAGCGCTTCCATCAGGAGGAGCACCGTCTTTATTATGAGTGCGGTGATCCGGATAGTTCAGTCCGCCAAAGAAGCGACCGAAGCTCCCCACCAGCCTTCTTGAGCTTTGAGGTAAGTTTAGAATATGTAAAAATATTACCACATAGGCAGTAGCCCTTATGCTTAGTTCGGTGTTGGAAAGAAAAGCCGGACTAAGGATCTAAAAAGATATCTTGAGGAGTCTAACATAAGTATGTCAATATGGGAATGCAGGCTACGCTGCTGACCTCTGCCAGCCTTGGCTGCTGGAGGTCCTTGCATTGAGCAGAGCCTCGGCGGTCGAGAACGAGCTCGGCCTTGCCAAGAAGCAGCTCGAGGACAAGGAAGGTAAGTAATACCTTATTAAATAAATACCTTATAGAAAAGGTTTTGGTTGCAAAAATAACAGGAATAACATGGTACTAGGGGCCCACGAGCGAGGTGGCGACCACGAAGGAGGCGGTGTCGTGGCGAAAACAAAGCAGCTGCGGAATGCACGGCGAGCGAGAAGGGGAGGCGAGGTGGCGGAGAATGCGGCAAGAGCTCGAGCTCTCGTGGAAATACACGAGTTTGGGGCGTGTTCAGACCGAGAGTCCGAGCTTGCTTCGGCTCTTGAGAGTGCCAAAGTTGCTAAGGCCGAGGCCCAAAAGCCCTCAAGAAATTGAATCGCTAAAGAAGATAGCGGCGGGTAAGGCATTCTTTATGCAAAGCAAGCATGTGAAAGTGAATTACCTATTACTTACCCGGTTCGGAGCTCTCCGGGAGCATTCATAAATCTTCCCGTAGTGTGTACGATGCTGCGCGCATTCTACCGCGCCAAGGAGGGAGCTCAGCGGAGAAGGTGTTCTAGTCTCAATATGTTGAGGCGGACATCCGGTGCCCCAAAGCGACCAGTGAAGCAGCTGGTCGAGCTCCTAAGGTCGCCCGAGCAGGCCATGAAGGGCCTCATAGTTGGCTGTGGCCATTGGAAGCCATGCCTAGGAGCTACTTTGGGCTAGTGCACGGTGGTTTGGTGGGCCTTTGTCCACGGATTGAAGTCATCAAGTGCTCCGTCTGTATTGAAGGTGTCCGTGGGGCCCTTGCCCGTGCTAAAGTGCCTGGG
>JAHIAM010001674.1:0-37742 GCA_021605205.1 Aegilops longissima
CCGTCGTTATTGACCAGGTTTTAACCCGGTGGAAGCGTACCGTCTGCGGGATGCATCGGACAATCGACTCGATCCAAATCCATGGAGCACGGCCGATTCGAAGATTCTATGCCTAGTGCGGACTCCGTGTTACGTCTCCTTACCTCTGTCAAATTTTTATACATTAGTTGCCTCTTGTCTTTCTTTCTTTCTTCCCTTTTCTTCCGAGGCCTTGAAGGGCTAAAATGTGTTTGACTACACAATCTTGATGCATGACCCGCGCTCATTATACTGGGGGCTTCTTGTGCAAGCTTAATTATTTATGGGCTTCATGCCCTACACATGTGTTATTAAGTCGCATGTACCTTTTTACGCCACTATATGCATCGATATAACTTAAGTTTTGGCCAAGCTAGGTTGCCCGGCTCTTGTATTTATGCCCTACGTTCCCGTTAATTGGCTAGGGCATAAGGGAGAGAACTCTCTGCGATTATTACTGCCGAGGGTGAGCCGGATGTGTACCTCGGTGGGTGAAGCGAAAGCTAAGCGTTCTTAAGGGAATATTGGTCGGTGAATAAAGATGACTTTTATTTTTTCCACTTGCCCCAGATGTTTTTTACTGCGTCTCTTCTACCAGATTCGTACACACATTAGGGCATCGTACCCGAGAAAGGAACCCTTAAGCGGAACTATTCTCCACGGAAGATGTTTCTTACTACCCATGTAATATAACATAACTAGTTGGGTACTTATGCTGTTCAAGCACTTATGACCCCTATGTTGGGGAGCGTAGTAATTTCAAAAAAAAATTTCTCTGATCACACAAGACCATGGTGATGGCATAACAGCGAGAGGAGAGTGTCCGTCCACGTACCCTCGTAGACCCAGCGGGCGTTTTATCAGCAGTTTGGTTGATGTAGTCGTGCGTCTCCACGATCCGACCGATCCAAGCACGAGCGTCACGGCACCTCAACGAGTTCTGCACGTTCAGCTCGATGGCGATCCCGGACTCCGATCCAGCAAAGTGTCGGGGATGAGTTACTGTCGACCTGCGACGGCGTGGTGGCGATGTTGATGCTCCACCGCTGGCGAACCTTCGCTAAGCACCGCTACAATATGATCGAGGTGGAATATGGTGGAGGGGCACCGCACCGCAGCTAAGGAGCGATCCGTAGATCAACTTGCGTCATGGGGTGCCCCCTGCCCCCGTATATAAAGGAGGCGAGGGGAGGAGGTGGCGGCCTGGGAGCGCGCAAGGGAGTCCTACTCCCAGGGAAGTAGGACTCCTCCTTTCCTAGTAGGAATAGGAGAGAGGAAGGGAGGGAGAAGAAGAGTGCGGCCCCCTCCCTAGTCCAATTCGGACTAGGCCTTGAGAGCGGCGGCCTGCCCTAGGCAGCCCCTCTCTCTTTCCCCGAGGGCCCAATAAGGCCAATACTTCTCCCGACGAATTCCCGTAACTCTCCGGTACTCCGAAAAATACCGAATCATTGGAACCTTTCCGAACTCGAATATAGTCGTCAATATATCGATCTTTACGTCTCGACCATTTGAGACTCCTCGTCATATCCCGATCTCATCCGGGACTCCGAACTCCTTCGGTACATCAAAACTCATAAACTCATAATATAGCATCATGAAACCTTAAGCGTGCGGACCCTACGGGTTCGAGAACTATGTAGACATGACCTAGAACCATTCTCGGTCAATAACCAATAAGCGGAACCTGGATGCCCATATTGGTTCCTACATATTCTCTGAAGATCTTTATCGGTCAAACCGCATAACAACATCGTTGTTCCCTTTGTCATCGGTATGTTACTTACGAGATTCGATCGTCGGTATCAATACCTAGTTTAATCTCGTTACGGAAAGTCTCTTTACTCGTTCCGTAATACATCATCTAGTAACTAACTCATTAGTTGCAATGCTTACAAAGGCTTAAGTGATGTGCATTACCGAGAAGGGCCAGAGATACCTCTCCAGAGCATTCGGATGACAAATCCTAATCTCGAAATCGCCAACCCAACATCGCCTTTGGAGACACTGTAGTACTCCTTTATAATCACCCGATTCACGTTGTGGCGTTTGGTAGTACCAAAGTGTTCCTCCGATGGCAGGGAGTTGCATAATCTCATAGTCATAGGAACATGTATAAGCCATGAAGGAAGCAATAGCAACATACTAAGCGATCGTGTGCTAAGCTAGCGGAATGGGTCATATCAATCAGATCATTCAACTAATGATGTGACCTTGTTAATCAAATAACAACTCCTTGTTCATGGTTAGGAAACATAACCATCTTTGATTAACAAGCTAGTCAAATAGAGGCATACTAGTGACATCTTGTTTGTCTATATATTCACACATGTATTATGTTTCCGGTTAATACAATTCTAGCATGAATAATAAACATTTATCATGATATAAGGAAATAAATAATAACTTTATTATTGCCTCTAGGGCATATTTCCTTGATCTCCCACTTGCACTAGAGTCAATAATCTAGATCACATCACCATGTGATTAACATCGATAGTTCACATCATCATGTGACCAAGACCCAAAGGGTTTACTAGATTCAGTAATCTAGTTCACATCGATATGTGATTAACACCCAAAGAGTACTAAGGTGTGATCATGTTTTGCTTTGTGAGAGAATCTTAGTCAGCAGGTGCGCACATTGAGATCCGTATGTATTTTACAAATCTCTATGTCAATAATGCTGCACGCGGAGCTACTCTAACTAATTGCTCCCACTTTCAATATGTATCGATTGAGACTCGAGTCATCTAGATTAGTGTTAAAACTTGTGTCGGCGTAACCCTTTTATGCGCCCCGATCGGCTATATCTCCCGATGTCGAGCCACGACTTGAAGCATAACCGCATTGAAAGCAATGTCAGCAAGTGAGGTAATCTTCACACAACCCATGTAATAATTTAAGGAGAAGGGTACATAGTTGGCTTACAATCGCCCGTCTACGAGTACATAATTAAACATACATCATTGAGTACACTCAAGGTCCGACTCACGGAACCAAAATAAAGAAGACACCCACAAGCTAACACGGATCCCGAATACGTCCCAAGCTGGGCACCACTCTGCGATCATCCGGAAGCGAAACATAATGCGACCACGTTCCTCGTCGAACTCCCACTTGAGCTCGGTGGAATCATCTGCACTTGGCCTCATCGGAACACCAAACTGTTTTGGAAGTATCTGTGAGTCAGAGGGACTCGGCAATCTCACACCCGAGATCAAGACTATTTAAGCTAATAGGAAGGACAAGGAAGTAAATTGGAGCTGCAGCAGCGACTAGCATTTATGGTGGCTACTTACGCAAAGAAGGCGAGAAAGAAGCAAAAACGGTCGTGAAACTAGTAGTGATCAAAGTGATCTGAACTACTTCGTCGGACATAACTCCAACACCGTGTTCACTTCCCGGACTCCGCGAAGAGACCATCGGTTACACTGCCGGATTGATGTGTATTTTATTGAGGTCCACTTTAGGTTTTCTACAGCGGACATTAACAAATTCCCATCTGCCTCATAACGCGAGCACGGCTTTGAAAGATATTACCTGCGGGGTGTCCCAACAGCCCATTATAAGCTCTCACGGTCAGCGAAGATTATTCCTTCTCTGGGAAGACCCGATCAATCTCGGAATCCCGGACTACAAGACATTTCGACAGCAATAAAACAAGACCAGCAAAGCCGCCCGATTGTGCCGACAAATCCCGATAGGAGCTGCACATATCTCGTTCTCGAGGCACATCGGATGAACACTCCATACAACTAAAACCAAACCTCAAGTTGCCTTGAGGAGCTACCCAGGGCTCTAGTTAAGACCGGCTTTTCGAAGAACCTTGGTCGAGGGTTAAAATAAAGATGACCCTCGGGCTCATGAAAACCAGGGGGAAAAAGGCTTAGGTGGCAAATAGTAAAACCAATGTTGGGCTTGCTGGGCCGAGTCTTATTCAAGCGAACTGTCAAGGGGTCCATAAATCACCCAACGTGTAAAGAGCATAAAATCAAGGAACATAACACGGTATGGCGGAAACTAGGGTGGCAAGAGTGGAACAAAACACCGGGCATAAGGCCGAGCCTTCCACCCTTTACCAAGTATATAGATGTGTTAAGCATAGCGAGATATATATATATATTGTGATATCCCCAACAAGTGAACACGTTCCAAGAGGAACAACATCTCCATGTTCCAACAAGGAACAAATTTCAGCTTCACTGCAACTAACAACGCTATAAGAGGGCTTTGGCGAAGCGGTAACATAATAAACAACGGTTCGCTAGGAAAGGATGGTTAGAGGCTGACATGGCAATATGGGTGGCATGATATAGCAAGTGGTAGGCATCGCGCATAGGCATAGCAAAGAAGCGAGCAACTAGCATAGCAAAGATAGAAGTGATTTAGAGGTATGATCATCTTGCTGCAAAGTTCTCGAGTTCGAAAGCCTGATCCTCAGCGTTCTCAACAGGTTCCTCGTTCACGTACTTTCGTCTCCGGCTCTACCCAAAACAACAACAAAAACAAGGAGCCACAATAAATCACGATGCAATGCACAATCAACAAAATGCAACATGACATGATATGCATGATGTGATATGCAAAGCGTATGTGCACTCCGGAAGGTAAATGGAAAACCGGGCATCATCTTGGCAAACCAAGCATGCCATCGAAAGATGAGGTGATTTGGTGAAATGCGATATAGAATCACCGGGAGCGGATGCGCGGATTGGATATGGCCGGGCAAAACAAGAATAGTGAGAAACCTCACGATGACAACATGAAGAAGCAAAGCCATGCATGTGTGCAAACTACCTCAAAGCACAAATCAACTAAATATGCACAATGAAAACAACACCTAACCATGAGCGAAAGGACATGATCACAAACTTGCCCAAATGCAAAACCAATGACACCACTGAGTTGGTGGGATTTTTCTACCCCAAAACATATATAATATGTTAGGGTTGCATTAGGAAAACATCACAAAACAATAAGTTAAAATCTGCCTAAAAAGGAAATGAACAGAATAGGCAATTTCAGATTTGGAAATGTCCAGATTTGGACTTGCCCAAAACAACAATGGAATCAAACCAGATATGGAAACTAGGGTGAAAGAAATAAAAAATGCATGAGGAGAAAGTATTTGGGAGGCTGCGAGGGGTGACCTTGTCATAGGCGGGTTTACGAGGTTTAAAGGGGAAGAAAAAGAGGCCCGGAAGATTGAACCAGGTCTCCCGGTGGAAACCCTCCTGCCTGCCCTTGAAATTTGGGCCTGACTCTTGTGAAGGAGGCTCGGGGCTTATCTCGACTCTGCGGAGGAGGCACCCGAAGGGCGAAAACAAAAATACAAAAGGGGGTAGTGCGCGCTGGGGTTCGAACCCAGGTCGCCTTGTGGTGGAAAAAGCGGCAGTCGACCAGCTCGGCTAGGAAGGGAGTTGGTAGGAAGCAGGAAGCCAGCGCTTATCTAGTTACCTGCCTGATCTAAACGGAGAGCGCTTGCCGTGCTTGGCGAGGCAGCAGCGACTGAGGGACTCCTTGCCCTCGAACACGGCGGGACACGAGGGAACTCCGCAGGAGCAGAGCGGACCAAGCGGGCGTGGCTGGTGGCAACACGCGCCCAAAACAACTGAACCTAAACTACTACGAGCACGGCGGACATGGTGGCGCGCCAAAAACACGGCGGAACCCTCGCTAGGGAACTAGCGGCAGCGGAAAAAAGCGAGGAGGAAGGGGTTATACCTCCTTACCCTAGGACACGAAGCAGCGGAGGCAGGCTGGCTGGCGGCGAGTTGGAGCTCTGAAATTCGCGGATCTCTGGCGAAGAAGACGAGCGATGGCGTCGGTGTACTTAGCGCTCGGGACTCCGTGAAGCGGCGTCGTGGGCGTAGTCGGCGGCGAAGAAAGGTAGACAAGGGCCGCCGGGTCGGGTGGCGGAGAAACGCGCCGGCGGAGAGCGTGCTCCCGGATGCGCTCGGGAACGGCGGCGGCGATCTGGGGGATTCTCACTGGCGGCGGCGGCGAGAGGAACCCTAGGGTTGATGCTGCGCGGATGGGGATAAGAAGGGGGCTAGGTGGCGAGACGAGCTCGTGCTCTCTCGAGCTCGGGGTCCCCATGGCTGCGAGAGGAGAGGAAAAGCGGGTCTGAGCACAGGCCTTCAGCCCAGCGGGGCAGCGATGCCGTGGTCGGGATCCATCGGAGGTAAGTCTTGGTAGTGGTGTGGCGAAAGCGAGGAGGAGAAAGCAGCGTGCGAGCTGCTGCGCTCTCTGCAGGCTCTGCGGGGCTGAGGAAGCCTGGGCGGCTCGGGAGGCCGAGGCCAGTGGAGAAGGAGTGGCTGGGCTGCCACTGCAGTACTGCCCTCTTTCCTTTTCCTTTTAGAAATAAAGGGAGAAAAGAAAGTCAGAAAGAAAAGAAAAGATTTAGAGTGAAAGGAAAATATCCCCACACTCTGGAATTCCTTCTATTTAAATAAAATGTAATGGACATTTTTAAAGGTAGAAAAAATAATGCAAGTTTGAAAATGCTTCAAACTTGTGCCATTTGAACCTAACCATAACAACTTCAAATGAGGGATCTTTGGGCAGAGAGGTTTAGTGCAACAAGCAAGATTATTAGGGAGGAGATGAACATTAATTGAAGGAGAAATAAATGGCATTTGAAGAGAAAGAAGTAGAGGAAGGAGGGATGGTAATGCAAAAAAAATGAAAATGGCACTTGCACAACATGACATGCAAGGAAAAACCACAACCATATGTCATGCAAGAGAACACCACATCCACATGAAAAGAAGGAATGCAAAATGACAATAGGCACAAAAATGCAATATGGCAAAAGGAGCAAACAAAAGAAAAAAACCCACATGACCAAAACAACATGAGGCCAAGCATGACAAGAACCCACAAAATTGGAAGAGGTCAAATTGATATATTGCCCAAAAGGGAAGTTTACATCGGTGTTACACCTTTCTGACGAACCTTTTATCACTTCCATAATCGAGAAACATATCCTTATTCTACTAAGGATAATTTTGACCGCTGTCCATTGATCTACTCCTAGATCACTATTGCACTCCTTGCCAAGCTTAGTGGTAGGGTATGCAATAGATCAGTACCTGACATGACATACTTTATAGAACCTATGGCTGATGCATAGGGAATGACTTTCATTCTCTTTCTATCTTCTGCCGTGGTCGGGTTTGAGTCTTTACTCAATCTCACACCTTGTAACACAGGCAAGAACTCTTTCTTTGACTGTTCCATTTGAACTACTTCAAAATCTTGTCAAGGTATGTATTCATTGAAAACCTTATCAAGCGTTTTGATCTATCTCTATAGATCTTGATGCTCAATATGTAAGCAACTTCACGAGGTCTTTCTTTGAAAAACTCCTTTCAAATACTCCTTTATGCTTTGCAGAATAATTCTACATTATTTCCGACCAACAATATGTCATTCACATATACTTATCAGAAATCTTGTAGTGCTCCCTCACTTTCTTGTAAATCTGAGGCTTCTCCAAAAGTCTCTATAAAACCATATGCTTTGATCAACTCATCAAGCGTTTATTCAACTCGAGATGCTTGCAGTCCATAGATGGATCGTTGGAGCTTGCGCATTTGTTAGCTCCTTTAGGATTGACAAAACCTTACTGGTTGCATCATATACAACTCTTCCTCCGAAACCCATTAAGGAATGCAGTTTTACATCCATTTGCCAAATTTCATAAATTATGGCAATTGCTAACATGATTCGGACAGACTTAAGCATCGCTTCTGTTGAGAAAATCTCATTGTAGTCAACACCTTGAACTTGTCAAAACCTTTTTGCGACAAGTCGAGCTTTGTAGATAGTAATACTACTATCGATGTCCGTCTTCCTCTTGAAGATCCATTCATTTAACATGACTTCTTGATCATCGAGCAGGTCAACCAAAATCCACACTTTGTTCTTATATATGGATCCTATCTCAGATTATATGGCCTCAAGCCATTTCGCGAATCTGGGCTCATCATCGCTTCCTCATAGTTAAGTAGATTCATCATGGTCTAGTAACATGACTTCTAGAATAGGATTATCGTACCACTCAGTGCGGATCTTACTCTGGAAGACCTCGAGGTTTGGTAGCAACTTGATCGAAGTTTCATGATCATCATCATTAACTTCCTCACTAATTGGTGTAGGAATCACTTTGGAACTGATTCTGTGATGAACTACTTTCCAATACGGGGAGAAGGTACAATTACCTCATCAAGTTCTACTTTCCTCCCTCACTTCTTTCGAGAGAAACTTCTTCTCTAGAAAGGATCCATCTTAACAACAAATATCTTGCTTTGGATCTGTGATAGAGGTGTACCCAATAGTTACCTTTGGGTATTCTATGAAGGCGCACTTTTCGATTTGGGTTCGAGCTTATCGGTGAAACCTTTTCACATAAGCATCACAACTCCAAACTTTAAAAGCGACGACTTAGGTTTCTTGTTTAAACCATAGTTCATCGGTGTCATCTCAGCGGTTTAGATGGTGCCCTATTAAGCGTGAATGCAGCTGTCTCTAATGCATAACCCCAAAGCGATAGTGGTAAATCGGTAAGATACATCATAGATCGCACCATATCAATAAAGTCTTGATTCTGACGTTCGGACACACCATTAATTTTGTGGTGTTCCGGTGGCGTGAGTAGTGAAACTATTTCACATTGTTTTAGCGAAGGCCAAACTCGTAACTCAAATATTTATCCTCTGCGATCATATCGTAGAAACTTTTATTTTCTTATTACGATGATTCTTCACTTCACTCTGAAATTCTTTGAACTTTTCAAATGTTTAGAGACTTGTGTTTCATCAAGTAGATATACCCATATCTGCTCAAATCATCTGTGAAGGTCAGAAAATACGATACTTGCCACGAGCATCAACACTCATTGGATCACATACATCGGTATGTATTATTTCCAATAAGTCGTATCTCGTTCCATTGTTCGAACAACGGAGTTTTAGTCATCTTGCCCAAAAGGCACGGTTATGCAAGCATCAAGTGATTCATAATCAAGTGATTCCAAAATCCATCAGCATGGAGTTTCTTCATCGCTTTACAATATGACCTAAGCGGCAGTGCCACAAATAAGTTGCACTATCATTATTAACTTTGCATCTTTTGGTTTCAATATTATGAATATATGTATCACTATGATCGAGATCAATGAACCATTTTCATTGGGTGTGTAACCATATAAGGTTTTATTCATGTAAGCAGAACAACAATTTATTCTCTTACTTAAATGAATAACGTATTGCAATAAACATGATCAAATCATATTTATGCTCAACACCAAATAACACTTATTTAGGTTCCACACTAATCCGAAAGTATAGGGAGTGTGCGATGATGATCATATCAATCTTGGAACTACTTCCAACACTCATCGTCACTTCCCTTCAACTAGTCTCATTTTATACTGCAACTCTGTTTGAGTTACTACTCTTAGCAACGAGCAGTATCAAATACTCGGGGCTACTATAAACACTAGTAAGGTACACATCAATAACCTGTATATCAAATATAACCTTGTTCACTTTGCCATCCTTCTTATCCACCAAATATTGAGGTTAGTTCCGCTTCGGTGACCAGTTCCATTGCAGCAAAAGTACTCGGTCTCGGGCTTAGGTCTAGACTTGGGCTTCTTCACTCGAGCAACAACTTGCTTGCCGTTCCTTTTGAAGTTCCCTTCTTCCCTTTGCCATTTTCCTTGAGACTAGTGGTCTTGTCAACCATCAACACTTGATGTTTTTTCTTGATTTCTACCTTCGCCGATTTTAGCATCGCGAAGAGCTCGAAATCTTTTACGTCATCCCTTGCATACTATAGTTCATCACAGTTCTACTAACTTAGTGATGGTGACTAGAAGAATTCATCAATCACTATCTTATCTGGAAGATTAACTCCCACTTGATTCAAGCGATTGAAGTACTCGAGACAATCTGAGCACATGCTCACTAGTTGGCGATTCTCCTCCATCTTTTAGCTATAGAACTTGTTGGAGATTTCATATCTCTCAACTCGGGTATTTGCTTGAAATATTAACTTCAATTCTGGAACATCTCCTATGGTCCATGCGTTCAAAACGTCTTTGAAGTCCCGATTCTAAGCCGTTAAGCATGGTGCACTAAACTATCAAGTAGTCATCATATTGAGCTAATAGCGTTCATAACGTCGTATACGCTCCTGCAATAGGTCTGTCACCTAGCGGTGCATTAAGGACATAATTCTTCTGCGCAGCAATGAGGATAAACCTCAGATCACGGATCCAATCCGCATCATTGCTACTAACATCTTTCAATACAATTTTCTCTAGGAACACATATAAAAACACAGGGAAGCAACAACAGCGAGCTATTGATCTACAACATAATTTGCAAAATACTACGGGACTAAGTTCATGATAAATTAAAGTTCAATTAATCATATTACTTAGAACTCCCACTTAGATAGACATCTCTCTAGTCATCTAAGTGATTCGTGATCAAATCAACTAAACCATGTCCGATCATCACGTGAGATGGAGTAGTTTCAATGGTGAACATCACTATGTTGATCATATCTACTATATGATTCACGCTTCGACCTTCGGTCTCCGTGTTCGAGGCCATATCTGTTATATGCTAGGCTCGTCAAGTTTAACTTTGAGTATTCGCGTGTAACTGTTTTGCACCGTTGTATTTGAGCGTAGAGCCTATCACACCCGATCATCACGTGGTGTCTCGGTACGAAGAACTTTATAGCGGTGCATACTCGGGAGAACACTTCTTGATAATTTTAGTGAGAGATCATCTTATAATGCTACCGTCAATCAAAGCAAGATAAGATGCATAAAGGATAAACATCACATGCAATCAATATAAGTGATATGATATGGTCATCATCATCTTGTGCTTGTGATCTCCATCGTAAAGCACCGTCATGATCACCATCGTCACCGTAGCGACACCTTGATCTCCATCGTAGCATCGTTGTCGTCTAGCCAACTATTGCTTCTCGACTATCGCTACTCCTTAGTGATAAAGTAAAGCAATTACATGGCGTTTGCATTTCATACAATAAGCGACAACCATATGGCTCCTGCCGATTGCCGATAACTTCGGTTACAAAACATGATCATCTCATACAATAAAATGTAGCATCACGTCTTGACCATATCACATCACAACATGCCCTGCAAAAACAAGTTAGGCGTCCTCTACTTTGTTGTTGCAAGTTTTACGTGGCTGCTACGGGCTGAGCAAGAACCGTTCTTACCTCGCATCAAAACCACAGCGATACTTCGTCAAATAGACTCGTTTAACCTTCTCAAGGACGGGCGTATACTTTCAGTTCAACTAAAGTGAGAGGCAGACACCCGCCGGTCACCTTTAAGCAGCGAGTGCTCTGGCGGTGAAACCAGTCTCGCGTAAGCGTCTGTAATGTCGGTCGGGCGCTTCATCTCACAATACCGCTGAACCAAAGTATGACATCTTTGGTAGGTAGTATGACTTGTATCGCCCACAACTCACTTGTGTTCTACTCGTGCATATGACATCAACTCATAAAACCAGGCTCGGATGCCCTGTTTGGGAGCGTAGTAATTTCAAAAAAATTTCCTCGATCACACAAGACCATGGTGATGGCATAGCGAGAGGAGAGTGTCGTCCGTACCCTCGTAGACCCGGCGAGCGTTTTATCAGCAGCGGTTGATGTAGTCGTGCGTCTCCACGATCCGACCGATCAAGCACCGAGCGTCACGGCACCTCCGAGTTCGCACACGTTCAGCTCGATGGCGATCCCGGACTCCGATGCAGCAAAGTGTCGGGGATGAGTTACTGTCGACCTGACGGCGTGGTGGCGATGTTGATGCTCCACCGGCGCGGGGCCGCCTAAGCACCGCTACAATATGATCGAGGTGGAATATGGTGGAGGGGCACCGCACACGGCTAAGAGCGATCCGTAGATCAACTTGTGTCATGGGGTGCCCCTGCCCCGTATATAAAGGAGGCAGGGGAGGAGGTGGCGGCCTGGGAGGGCGCGCAAAGGAGTCCTACTCCCCAGGAGTAGACTCCTCCTTTCCTAGTAGGAATAGGAGAGAAGGAAGGGGAGGAGAAGAAGGGTCGGCCCCTCCCTAGTCAATTCGGACTAGGCCTTGAAGAAGCGGCCTGCCCTAGGCAGCCCTCTCTCTTTCCTTGAGGGCCCAATAAGGCCCAATACTTCTCCCGGCGAATTCCCGTAACTCTCCGGTACTCGAAAAATACCGAATCATTCGGAACCTTTCCGAACTCGAATATAGTCGTCAATATATCGATCTTTCGTCTCGACCATTTGAGACTCCTCGTCATGTCCCGATCTCATCGGGACTCGAACTCCTTCGGTACATCAAAACTCATAAACTCATAATATAAGCATCATGAAACCTTAAGCGTGCGGACCCTACGGGTTCGAGAACTATGTAGACATGACCTAGAACCATTCTCGGTCAATAACCAATAGCGGAACCTGGATGCCCATATTGGTTCCTACATATTCTCTGAAGATCTTTATCGGTCAAACCGCATAACAACATCGTTGTTCCTTTGTCATCGGTATGTTACTTACGAGATTCGATCGTCGGTATCAATACCTAGTTTAATCTCGTTGCGGAAAGTCTCTTTACTCGTTCCGTAATACATCATCTACTTAACTAACTCATTAGTTGCAATGCTTAAAGAGCTTAAGTGATGTGCATTACGAGAGGGCGAGAGATACCTCTCCGACATTGGAGTGACAAATCCTAATCTCGAAATCGCCAACCCAACATACGCCTTTGGAGACACTGTAGTACTCCTTTATAATCACCCGATTCGTTGTGGCGTTTGGTAGTACCAAAGTGTTCCTCCGGTAGCAGGAGTTGCATAATCTCATAGTCATAGGAACATGTATAAGCCATGAAGGAAGCAATAGCAACATACTAAGCGATCGTGTGCTAAGCTAACGGAATGGGTCATGTCAATCAGATCATTCAACTAATGATGTGACCTTGTTAATCAAATAACAACTCCTTGTTCATGGTTAGGAAACATAACCATCTTTGATTAACAAGCTAGTCAAATAGAGGCATACTAGTGACATCTTGTTTGTCTATATATTCACACATGTATTATGTTTCCGGTTAATACAATTCTAGCATGAATAATAAACATTTATCATGATATAAGGAAATAAATAATAACTTTATTATTGCCTCTAGGGCATATTTCCTTCACCCTACGCTTGGTTTCCACGCATACCCCGGTTTTCACATAACTTAGCGGTATTCGGATACACTCCAGACTATCGGGTCCAGAGGTTGAAGCGAAAAGGTCCTCCATGACAAATGATTTACAATCCGGCTAGAGACATTCTACATGTTATTTAAATTACATAGTCACTTAGAGTGATTAAATTCTTCTTCTATAACATCCAGCAATTTGTCTAGCCTATAATCCTATTAGGAATACTTGGCGGCTAACTCTGCTTGGTGATACACCAAGCCGACATGGATTTCTTTCCCGCCAGACCCCCCAGGTCCGACCTCGGCCATGTGGTTTGGGTCAGCCTTGGTATACCGTGTCTTCACCATGGCCCAGGCTTCTCTGGCACCTTGACGACAGGCCGATACCTTCCATAGTCGGAAGCGCCGCCGCGCTCCCTTGAGCTTCTCCATAAGCTCTCCAAGGCCTTGAGGCGGGGAGGCGGATGGCCACAAGGCACAGGCAATACCTTGCATCACCTACCGAACTTGTTAGATGCGGTTGTGAGCTACTGGTAGAAGATCACCCATGAGACCGGGCATCTCATTCACGGGGCGACCCGTCGACATACTGCGAGACATAACTCTGTTAGCTGGCTTCTTGGCGAACTCTTTTTAAAGTTCATTCAAGCACTTCTTGAAAATGCGGCGTCGAAGCCGCTTGTTCTCCTTCCTGAGTCCGACAGCTGGGCGAACATCCTTTAGTTCCCGCTCAGCTGGGTATTGGCATCTTGGAGATGTTTTCTCTGCCTAACCTTTGTAATGTCGCTTCGCCGACCTTTAGCTGCCGTATGACATGTTGCTCATCGAGTTCACTCGGCATCATCTAATATTTATTGTCGAGTGCGTGCATGCGCATCCTATATGGTACTGTCATTCTTTAAAGCAGGTGTTACCATAGGGGCCTTCTGAACTCCTTCAATCGGCCTGCGGCCCGTGGTTGGGCCTTGCACCCTTCAGCTCTTGAGACAATTGGGTATTCTTCTGCTGTAGAACCTGCATCAATAATGATCCTTAAATCAGTTGTGCCAACTGTTTCCAAGTATCGAGGGCTACCGATATATATAATCATCAAATTTTCTTACCCGTATATCCTTTACATCTTGGTCGTGGCTCACAGCAAGACCGTTTTGGCGGCATGGATATGCAGCGTGTCCCAGTTGAAGCGTTAGCGCCTCTTTAGAAAAAAAGCGTCGCAGTGCGACCAGCGGCGCTTTGTGATTCATGGCGCTCTCCACTTCAGAATTTGTAGCGGATATTTTATCCGCATCCTCTGTAGGAAGGCGTCGTCGTGCCCGCCTCCGTGTCCGGCCCTGGGCGAGCTAGTGGGCGTGATCGGCATCTTCTCCGGATATAGTCCGGCGGTGATTTTCATACGGGAAACATGGGTGTTATTATGTTTTCAAAGACAACACCCGCGAGGCGAGGTTTTATATCATACCTTCCAGCGTCGGCGTCTTAGTCGAACCGCTTTCCTTTTCAGCCTGCAGCCTCGGCATGGTCTCGGAGAACCTTCTGTAAGACACGTCTGGAATCCGGTAGGTGAGGTGTGTGGAAAGGACACTTCTCAAGGTTGGGCCCTGGTCTCGCTTACTGCGGCGGGGTAGTAGCCGGATAGTCGGCTCTAATAGCCACCATGGCCTCATCACGGCTTAATTGATAAAATATCCTGTCGATCAGCTCCATGAATATCACGGATCTCTTGAAGGCGGGGTCGAGGACCGTTTAGGTTCCTCGATTGTGGAAGGTGGGCTGTTGATCTCCCTGCGCCTTACGCAGCTCCTGCGGTGAATGGGAAAAATAAGATATTTATTACGAAATCACGGAAGGAAGGGCATGAAAAGTGGCATCTTACCCAGCTCGGAGGATTGTACATGGAGAATCCGTCCAGCGGCATGATCTTGGAGAACTCTTCTTCCTCTCCCTTGTATAGGCCGGACAGAATTTTTGCGGGCGGCAAGCGAGTCCGGCCCCTTGACACGGCGCGGGTGGCATCGTCTTCCCGTTAAAATCCCACATAAAGGCGGCCTCGATATTGAAGCGGTTGCACTCCTCGCATAATGCATATTGACATAACCTCGGTTGTAGTCGGTCTGATGAAACCAGCACCTTTATCCGGCCCATCGGTGAAAGCGTCTCTATCATCTTCCTCTGAGGGCTCCTTGGTACGCCCGACTTAGGCGCTTCCTCGGAGGAGCATTATTAAACTCGGAAGGCCAATCAAATAGGATCCGGAAGAGGGCGTCCTCTATATAGAACCACTCACGAAGGCCGGTCTTGGACGCCTTCTTGAAATTACCGAATAGGTATCGGTCAGCGATCGTCATATTCGGCTCGCCCACTTGAAATATTGAGCCCCTCGTATGCACGGGGCACAAAGCGAATAGCCTTTTCCACGGTGAAATGGGCTTTGCAGCCCGAAATAGCTCATAAGGGCCACATAACCAGCGATATGCAATATGGAGGCAGGGGTGAGATTATGCAATTGGAGGCCGTAAAACTCCAGGAGCCCTCGTAGGAACGGATGGATTGGAAATCTGAGTCCCCTTAATAAATAACGAACGAGGCACACCCGCTCCCCCTTGGAGGGGTCGGGAAAGCTCTCCGCTTGCTCTCCGCCATTATAGGTGGCAAGCCCGGCTCGGACAGGCACCATGTACGCCAGGGGAGGAATCCCTGGGACTATAGCTTCACTAATTGGCTATGCGGGACGGAACACTTCATCCAATCTCTGGGCTTAGGGCTACAGGAGCGAGAGGAGGCTGCGCTAGCCGACCATGTTGGGATGGGTTTCGCTCGAGCGCTCGATGAATGCTCAGCGAAGAATGGTGTGATTTGGATCTGAGAATCCTCGTCTCTTTAAATAGGTAGTTTGTTCACATAGCTAGGGTGGCAAATAAAAGCATACGGCTTCTCGCATTCGTTAAACACGTGGAAGATGGCCATTATTGGGCGTGGAAGCCAAGCATAAGTATTAATGAAGCGGACACTATTTACAGGTATTGGGTTTGGAGAAGAACCCGCCTTGCAATGCCGAAGACAATCTGCGCACGGACTCATCATCATTGAAGCCTGGTTTAGGGGCTACGAGGGAGTCTGGATTAGGGAGTATCTGGACAGCGGACTATATCCTTTAGCGTTTGTTGGACTATGAAGGTACAAGATTGAAAACTTCGTCTTGTGTCGGATGGGACTCTCTTGGCGTGGAAGGCAAGCTTGGTGAGAGTCTGGATTAGGGGTGTCGGATGCGGACTATGACCTTGACGGACTCTGGACTATCAAGATACAAGATTGAAGACTTCGTCCGTGTCGGATGGGACTATCCTTGGCGTGGAAGGCAAGCTTGGCGTCTGGATATGTAGATCTCCTCCCTTTGTAACCGACTACTGTGTAACCTAGCCCTCTCCATGTCTATACAAACGGGAGGTTTTAGTCCGTGGGGCGAACAACAATCATACCATAGGCTAGCTTCTTGGGTTTAGCCTCTTTGATCTCGTGGTAGATCTACTCTTGTACTACCCATATCATCAATATTAATCAAGTAGGGTAGGGTTTTACCTCCATCGAGAGGGCGAACCTGGGTAAAAACATCGTGTCCCTTGTCTCCTGTTACCATCCGCCTAGAAGCGATTGGGACCCCCTACCGAGATCAGCGGTTCTAACACCGACATTGGTGCTTTCATTGAGAGTTCCTCGTGTCATCATCTTTAGGCCCGATGGCTCCCGATCATCAACAACGATGCAGTCGAGGTGAGACTTTTCTCCCGGACAGATCTTAAATATTCGGGCTTTGCCTGTGGGCCAATTAAGCAGCCATCTGGAAGCGAATCGAAAGCTTCGCCCTGGCTATCAGGTCAGATTTGGAAGTTTGAACTACGGTGGCGTTCGCGGAGACTTGATCTTGACGGAGTTCGAGCCACAGCCAGCGCGCGCCTTTATCACGAAGGGCATGATCTAGCTCTGCCCCCGAACAATGCCACAGAGCCACACCGATGTCGCTCGACCCTTAGCTCGAGCCTTACAGCCTTGTCGAGGGCGGGTGGTTTGGACACCGCCTCGGGGCTGCAATCTCTGGCGTCGAGCGAACACCAGCCTTGTCGCTGCGGCTTCGTGACTCAAGGTGTGAGTCCTCTCTAGACTCAAACCTTCGCGCCCTCGAATCCGATTAGGCGCCAATCATGAATTTTGCCGTTGCAGACATCTTTCCTTTTCGCCCTTGGCGACATCTGGATTCGCTAAGTCTCTCTCTTTATCGGAGAGCCTGGCGGACTATGGTCAGCAAGGTTGGCGTCTTGACGGACGAAGAAATTCAAAGCCCACCACCACCCGCCGTAACCGCGCCGATGATTTAGCCGACATGCGACCGACTCGAAGACATCGGCGGTATGGGCGCCCGATGCAGGAGGCGACCAGAACCAGCGCCTACTGAGGGCCTTTGAAGGCCACCTCGTCATCGACATATACATGGTGGACACCAAAAAGAAGGGAATGGCGATGGAACAACGGAGGATGACCCCTCCATGAAGCAGCCTAAGCGCAGGCATCAGCGGCGCTGCTCTAAATCCCGCCAAAGCAAAAAGGTGATTCCGGCACGGGAGATAATAACACCCCGGACAGTGCTAAAGACAACCCCCTCCAGCAGGATTCAACACAGGAGGATGGAGAAGCTAGCCCTCATGAGAGAGCGGCAGATAGAGAGGTAGAGGACGATAATTACATGCCCCCCTCCAAAGATGAGGCAAGCCTCAAGAGCCTTGGTTGCTGAGGATCCCATCGAACAAGGCGTTTCAAACACGGGCTTATGGCCACGGTGAGCAGCCTCAAGAAAAACAACAACAGACTTAGAGCTGACCAAGACTTGCTAGCCGACGGATGGACTTGAAGTCCTTGCGGCCAAAAGTCTGAACTCGTCGCCCCTCAGAAACTACCAAAGCAGGCTGCTACACGATTAGAGGAAGCACCTAAACCTACATCACCAGGCGCATGGCCGGCCGGCCAGCCACCTCATGGCATAGCAGAGAGCCCTCGGCCCTCCCTCAAGCCGCACCCAGCGTCCTCCAAAAATACCAAGGCAGGGAAATCGCCCGGACCTGCGAGATATATTGGAGGACAAGGCAAGGCAAAAAAGATCGATCTACGGATCGTGGCGCCCACGACGCGTGACAATAACCGTCATGCGGATATGGCAATTCGGCGGGCGACTTCTGATGAACAAAGCTCATTAGAGCTACGTCGTGATATAGCCCGATCTGGGCGCCGTACACCCACTATGCTTCACGGATGAAGTAATGGATCATCAAATCCCGAGGGTTTCAAACACTGTAAACATCGAATCATACGATGGCACAACAGATCTGCGGTATGGATTGATGATTATCTCCTTCATATCCACATGGCCCTTGGTGATGATCTACCGCCATAAAATACCTCGCACTCAAGCAAAAGGACCAGCTCGGCATTGGCTTAACAACTTGCCGGCGAGTCAATTGGTTGTTGGGAGGACACGAAGCGCATTCCTCGACAATTTCGGGGCACCTATAATGCGACCACGACGCCGATGACCTAAGCCACATAATTCAGCAGCGGAGGAATCGGCGGACAATTCGGACCACGGTTCCTCACCAGAAAAATCAAATAGTCGACTTTCCGGATCACGAGGCCCTCGCAGCCTTCAAACATAACATCCGTGGCCAGTGGCTTGCACGGCACCTAGGACAGGAAAAGCGAAATTCATGGCAGCCCTCACAACACTCATGACTTCGCTTTTGCGCGGGAAGACAGCTGGCTGGCTCGTAGTAATAACATGACCAAGAGCCTTGGTAATTCGGATACCAAGGACAACAATGGCGGTCGCGTCGCAACAAGCACAAAGCGCCTCGTGCTGGCGACAATGCGGAGGATCTGGCGGTTAATGCGGATTCGAGCTGTAAACCGGTCGTGAAAAAAGCCATTTAAAAAATACTCGGGCCCGTCCAGTTTTGGACCGAATACTCGATCGCTCGTGCGGATACGGCACCCCGAAAAACCAGCCAATCACACCAGCAGGATTGTTGGGTGTTCAAGCGAGCGAGCAAGATAAGTGCGAAAACATAGACAAGGGGCTGCATAGCGATGGCGAGAGGCCCGGCCGCCCGAACAATAGGGACGAAGGGCTTCCCCCACAAGTGCAGACGGTGAACATGATATCATAACCCACATCCCCAAAAGGGAGGCGGCGTGCACTCGAGGGGCGTATATGCGTTGGAGCAGTCGCCCCAAAGTTCAACCCGTGGTCCTCTGCCCGATCACTTTTGATCGAAGGACCACCCACTAACATCCGCCACGGCGGATTCACGCGATGGTTCTAGACCCAATCATTGGCCAGTTCACCTCACTAGAGTCCTTATGAATGGCGGCAGCCTGAACCTGCTTTATCGGGATCGATGCAAAAAATGGGCGTAGATCCCTCAAAGTTAAACCCACAAATCGACCTTTAAAGGCGTCATACCGGTGTAGAGGCCAAGCTATGCGAGGCTCAATTACACTTGAGGTGGTCTTGGGATCCCGGATAATTTCCAAAGCGAGTTAACCTTGACATAGTCCCGTTCTGCGGTGGCTATCACGCCTTTGCTCAGACGAACCACATTGCAAAGTTCAATGCGGTGTCGCTTTCGCATACCTCAAGCTCAAGATGCCAGGCCCTCGAGTCATTACGGTCAATGGAAACACGAACACTCTCTCGAGGCGAGGAGCATCTGGCTGACCCTCGGCGGAAGTACAAAGTAGCCTCTCAAGGCAATTCTCGATCCGGCTATTAAGCGTCAGGACACCGTCAAGCAGCGGAGTAACCTACAACAAGACCCTAACACGTTCGAAGCACGGCGTAGCAATCTGGCTAACCCAGCCCTCGTGAAATTGTGAAACCAGTACTACGGCGTACATAATTCGCTCTGGAAATACCATGGGCATAGGGGAGGAGCACGACCACGGCATGCCCAAAATGCAGCTCAACGCACTAGGGGCTCCGATTTTGTCATTCTTTTTCTCTTACTTTCAGGACTCCACTCTCGGAAGGCCTATCCGTGATACAATCGCCGAACACACGATTCAACAGCCGGGAGGCGAAAGCTCGTCGAATGTCAAGGTGGTCTCTACTCTTGAGCTAAATACTGTCTTACATACCATCCCAGCTGCATACTGGTGGGGACATATCAAATAGTCCCATCTCTTGCTTATCGCACTATTTGTATCGTTACGCTTTTACGCAGCCTTTTGAATAAACAATACATAGCCTTTGTCTATTATTGCATTACTTTTTATGTAAATATGTTCGATTATGACATTATGCAACCGTACACTTTAGTGCAGCCAATACCATGGGCTTAAGTACCCCGAATATGGCGTGAGAAGTGGAACACTCTCACGAGTGTAGCACCGAACTTATAGCATTATATGCATCAGCTCGAATCATGTCTTGGGTCAATAGTTGGGTTTGCCGGCTCCTATGCTTTGGTACCTTACGTTCCGTTATATCGCTAAGGTAGCGCTAGGAGAACTCTTGAGATTGTGCCCGGTTGAGCTGGGTTAAGCACCTCGATGAAAGCTAAAAGCGGCCGTCATGATAGGCGAGAGCTGATCGCTGTTGAGAGGTTTCGGTCCTTAAAGACTTATGCGCTTAGAGCGAGGGCGGCTTTGTCCGGCCCAGCGTGAATAACACCGAACTCGGTCTTAGAATACTAGAAGCCGCGAAATTTAAAATTATAGAATTCTATGGCTAAGTGAGAGTGATAAAGGATTATAGTCCGATTGCCTTGTTACCGTTGTCTTTGGCGCCTCCCTCGAGAGACAGAATGGGAACAAGGCGCTCAGGTTTATCTCGAACACCCGGCTTTTCGTGGCATGGGGCGAAGCGACGACTCGCCATGTCTCAGATTTAATAAGCGGCAGCCTGAAGATAATATTTTAAATTCAAAAAAGTTGCTTAAGCGCATATGAACAAGTTTTCAGCGCCGAGGATAACCTGGCGACTTTACTCAAAATTACATCCTTGGAACATTCACCGCCACAAGGTGGGCACCCTTGAGGCGCCCTCATAATACATCTCGGGCTTGCGATGCTCCTTGCCTGTGGTGGCCCATCATCACCGACTTCTCGGCATCCATCTTGCCCAGTGCACTTTAATACGGGCAAGGGCCCTCTGGCGCCTTCGATGCATCTGAGCGCTTGATGACTTCAAGCCGTGGACATCGTCGCTTGACCGCCTCACCAGCCAAAAGTAGCTCCAGGCATGAGCCTCCCGAGGCCATAGCCGGACTATAAGGCCATTCACGGCCTGTTCGGCCCTATGGGCTCGACCGGTTGCTTGGCTGGTCGCTCAAGAACTGCCGGGTGTCCCCTCGGCTATCTTGAGACGAGAACACCTTTTCCGTCGAGCTCCCTCCTCGGCTCGGTAGAATCTCTGCAGCGTCGGACACTGCTGCAGGGAAGATCTGCGAATGCTCTGGAGAGCTCGGACTCGGGGCTTTGGGCTTGACCTTGGTAGATTTAGGCGCTCTCAAGGGCGGCGAGCTCGGACTCTCAGTCTTTGACTCAAGCTCCAAACTCTCGCGTTTTTCGGAGGCTGAAGCTCTTGATGCACCTCCGCCACCGCGCCTCCTGCTTCTCTCGCTCGGTCGCTCCACGGCGCATTGTCTTGACCTTGGGCGAGTGCTTCCTTGAGGTCGCCACCTCGGTTGTGGCCCTGTAATACTCACGTTAGTCTGTCATTTTTCGCAACCACATATTTCTTATATACTTACATAAGGTATTACTTACCTTCCTTGTCCTCGAGCTGCTTCTTGGCAAGGCCGAGCTTCGTTCTCGGACGCTCGAGGCTCTGCTTCAATACATCGACCTTCGCGATCGGTCTGGCGAGGTCGGCAGCGCCTTTGCATTCCCATATTGACATACTTATCTTAGACTCCTGCATATATCTTTTAGATCCTCGGTTCGGCTTTTCTTTCGAACACCAAGCCGAAGCATCGAGACTCTTTGTCTATCACGGTACTATTTTTACATATCTTAAATACATACCTCAAAGCACATTAGAAGGTTGAGTACAGGCTTGATCAGCCCGCTCTTGGCGGAATGAACCTACGGATCACCGCACTCATAATGATGCGGTGCTCTTCGTCGATGGGCGCCGTTAAGCACCTCCAAGATTATCCGGTGCCTCGGTTGGACGGAGGTCACCAGCGTCGTAAACTTGCCCTTCTTACTAGGGGCGCTGCGGGACTCGGAACGCTGAAGGTTCGATGCGGTGTCGGCCAGGTCGGACTTGGAGCCCTTGGGGGTTTGTCCCCTTCTGCTGGAGTCGGGAGGCCACCTTGTGGCGCCTCGAGGACCACCTCCTCCTGGATTGGACCCTTTTGGGACTCCACCTCGGCATCATCCTTGGCGAGGAGGCGGCGGAGTGAAGTGCTATTCATCCGGCGAGCCTGAGGAGCGGCAGCGACACGCCGACACTGGGCTCGGGGCGGACTGCATGATTATATTGGCGTTAGAAGACCTTTGTGCAACAAAAGGCGCCATGAGTTATTACGGTGTCCGGATACTTACGATCTTGCGGGGCTTGTACTGGATGGCCCTCCTCTTCGCCGTAAATCGGCGTTGGTGGAAATAGTCTGGAGGAAGGTCCTTCCTTCTTGGACCCTCCGGCCCCCCTAGTTGGGGCGGCCTTCCTTTCTTCTCTCCCATTTGAGAGACCTCTCTTCCTCCTCCTCGTTTTAGTGGGAGGAGTCCGCCTCGAAGTCATCGGACGATGAGTCCAACACCACCGGGCGCGGGAACTCTTTCAAGTTCCGTGGCCTTCTTCTTAACCTTCTTCTCGGCACCATGTAAGGTGCGGAACCAACAACCCATCAGCGGGCGTCCGCTGGAGTCTTCGGGCAAGGAGGCGGACGGTTGATCTGCCGGGCGTCTTCGCCAATCTGTCAAAGGTAAGGGAGTTTAGATCCGCATAGGGTCAAACTATGAAAAACAAGTATCCGTAAAGGTAAAACAGCTTACGCGTTGGCTTGATGTTGCGCGTTGAATCCGTGATCCTCGGTGGCGGATCACGGGAACCTCGGCGCCTTGAGCAGCACCTTCGGGCATCTTCATACATAGTGTGAAGAGCCTGCTCGGGGCTCGGTGCTATGCGGATTAAACTCCACAAGTTGAATGCCCGTTGTTGGCATGGGAGGATCCGGCGGATGAGCATGACCTGGACTACATTGGTGAGTTTGAGCTTCTTGCTCACCAGGTTTTGGGCCTTGAGTTTGGAGTCGGTCAGCTCTTCAAATTACCCGAGCAGGCCCTTCTCTTTCACGGATGTGAGCAGCGTGGGGATGCGGATCGGATTGGGGGCGCTACCCATTCAGAGTCCAGCGGCTCGGTGATGTAGAACCACCCGATTACCACCTTTATGGACTCTCTGAAGGCCCTCGAGCCATAGGACGTCGGGCATCTTGCCCACCATGGCACCTCCGCACTCCGCTTGGCGGCCGCCCACTACCGGGTTGACATTGAAGGTCTTTAGCCATAAGCGAAGTGGGGCTGGATGCGGAGGAAGGCCTACGCACGAAGATGAACTCCGAGATGTTGAGGATGAAGTTGGGGCCATATCATGGAGATCGAGCCGTAGTAGAACATGAGCCCCGGACAAATGGGTGAAGTGGGAAACCTAATCCATGGAGGAAATGGGTGAGGAACACCACCCTCTCATGGGGCACTGGGGGTGGGGATGAGCTGCCCCTGTCGAGAGCGGTCTTGCAGCGTCATTGGACAAATAACGGCTTCCCTCAACTTCTTGATGTGTCCCTCCGTGGCGGAGAGACCATCCACTTGCCTCCGCTCCGGACATGGTGGAGAAGGTTGAAGTGGGATGTCGCGGACTTGGTATTTGGGCTCAGTCTGTGAAATGGATAAGCAAAGGAGGTAGAAGGCGTTGATGAAAAGGTGGATCCTTATCCCTTATATGGGTAGGGCGAGACTGCGTCCCCACCCGCTGGTAAAACTCGCTTATCTCCCCAGCGCCATAATTAATGCGCGGTTGGGTTACCGCTTCGTATTGATGAGAATCCGGAATAAGGGACCACGATCTACCTTTCGACAAGGCGTGCCAAGCAAACCGCCTCGCTAAGTCTTGCTGAGGTGGGGACGATAAAAAGATTGAATAAAGGCTTGGCGTGGTATGATGTCCGCTGCGGAATCGTCGTGATTGGATTGTTTAAATATTATTCTCTCTCACGATGGTATGTGGAACTTATTTTGCGAGCGGACACTATCCTTGTGTTCAAAATCATCTATGAAGTATTCGGAGGAGGAACCCGCCTTGCAATGTCGAAGACAATCATGCGCCAGAACTAAATCGTCATTGAAGCTGGTTCAAAAGCTCTTGTGGGAGTCTGGATTAGGGGTGTCCGGATGGCGGACTATGACCTTGGCGGACTCTGGACTATGAATACAAGATTGAAGACTTCGTCCGTGTCGGATGGGACTTTCCTTGGTGTGGAAGGCAAGCTTGGCGTACGGATATGTAGCTCTCCTCCCATTGTAACCGACTCTGTGTAACCCTAGCCCTCTCCGGTGTCTATATAAAACGGAGGGTTTTAATCCGTGGGGCGAACAACAATCATACCATAGGCTAGCTTCTAGGGTTTAGCCTCTTTGATCTCGTGGTAGATCTACTCTTGTACTACCCATATCATCAATATTAATCAAGCGGGAGTAGGGTTTTACCTCCATCGAGAGGGCCGAACACAGGTAAAACATCATGTCCCTTGTCTCCTGTTACCATCCGCCTAGGCGCACAGTTCGGGACCCCCTACCGAGATCCGCGGTTTGACACCGACACTTAGCGTCTGATATGTAGATCTCCTCTGTTGTAACCGACTACTGTGTAACCCCTAGCCCCCTCAGGTGTCTATATAAGCTGGAGGGTTTAGTCCGTGGGACAACAAGAATCATACCATAGGCTAGCTTCTAGGGTTTAGCCTCTTGATCTCGTGGTAGATCAACTCTTGTAATACTCATATCATCAAGATCAATCAAGCGAGGAAGTAGGGTATTACCTCCATCGTGAGGGCCGAACACAGGTAAACATTGTGTCCCTTGCCTCTGTTACCATCGCCTTTAGGCATGCAGTTCGGGACCCCCTACCGAGATCCGCGGTTTTGACACCGACACGGGGCATTTTACAATTGCTACCCTAGCCATGTGGGTAAATCTCCTACTAAAGAGGCAGGGATTCACAGATCCAGATCACACCATCCTCCCACGGCAGTATCCATGAAGCACGCTGGAAAAAATCCATTCCAACATGGCTAGTCGCGCATGGCTCCTCCTCTCGCTGCCATAGCCCTAAGCGGGGATTGGAAGAAGTGTTCCGTCCGCATAGCCAACTAGTAAGATTCTGAGACCAGATCCCCCGGCATATATGGTCCCCGTTCAAGTCAGACTTGCCACCTATAATGGCGGAGAACAAGCGAGAGCTTCCCCAATCCCTCAAGGGAGCAGTATGCCTTGTCCTTATTTATTAAGGGGCTGGGATTTCCAATTCATTCGTTCCTCCACGGGCTCTTGGAGTTCTATGGCCTCCGGCTGCATAATTTCCTCCTTCCTCCATATTGCACATGGCTGGCTATGTGTAGGATCTGGAGAAGAGGTGTCTAGAGGGGTGATTAGACACTAAGTACCAAAGTTGCAGTTTTAACTTATTTAGGTTTAAGTGGAGTTTAGGCACAAGTTTAACATTCTCAATACATAACAAGCAAGCATGCAAAGAGTATGTGAGCAGCGGAAAGTAAAGCATGCAACTTGCAAGAATGTAAAGGGAGGGTTTGGAGGATTCAAGCGCAATTGGAACACGTATGTTTTATCGTGGTTCCGATGGGTGGTGCTATCGTACATCACGTTAATGGAGACTTCAACCCACGAAGGTAGCAGTTCTTGTGAGTCCACGGAGGCTCCACCCATGAAGGGTCCACGAAGAAGCAACCTTGTCTATCCCACCATGGCCGTCGCCCACGAAGGACTTGCCTCACTAGCGGTAGATCTTCACGAAGTGGCGATCTCCTTGCCCTTACACACTCCTTGGTTCAACTCCACAATCTTGTCGGAGGCTCCCAAGTGACACCTAGCCAATCTAGGAGACACCACTCTCCAAGTAACAAATGGTGTGTTGATGATGAACTCCTTGCTCTTGTGCTTCAAATGATAGTCTCCCCAACACTCAACTCTCTCTCATAGGATTTGAATCTGGTGGAAAGAAGACTTGAGTGGAAAGCAACAGGAAAGGCTAGAGATCAAGATTCATATGGTTGGAATGGAATATCTTGGCCTCAACACATGAGTAGGTAGTTCTCTCTCGAGAAATAGGATCTTTGGAAGTGTAAGCATTACGATGGCTCTCTCCACGAATGAAGAGGAGGTGGAGGGGTATATATAGCCTCCACACAAAATCTAACCGTTACACACAATTTACCAAACTCGGTGGGACCGAATCATCAAACTCGGTCGGACCGATTTAGTAAACCTAGTGACCGTTAGGGTTTTCGGTGGGACCGATGTGCAACTTCGGTAGGACCGATATGATTAGGCTTAGGGCATAACGTAATCTCGGTGAGACCGATTACACAAACTCGGTGAGACCGATTTTGGTAATTAGCTAACGGAGAGTTGGTCGAGGTAAACTCGGTGGGACGATTTGCTCTCTCGGTGAGACGAAAAAGTTACAAAAGGAAGCAGAGAGTTTACATTGTAATCTCGGTAGTACCGATTGCACACACTCGGTGAGACCGATTTTGGTAATGGACATACACAGAGAGACTACAATCCCATCTCGGTGATACGAGATCCCTATCGATGAAACCGATTTGCCTAGGGTTTGTGGCGATGGCTATGACATCTGAACTTCGGTGGCGCGGATAGAAAAGAATTGGTGGGGCTGAGTTTAACTTTAGGTTTAGGTCATATGTGTGGAAGTGGGAAAGTAGTTGAGGGTTTGGAGCATATCACTAAGCACATGAAGCAAGGCGCTCATTAAGCAACACCTCATCCCTCCTTGATAGTATTGGCTTTTCCTATAGACTCAATGTGATATTGGATCACTAAAATATAAAATGAAGAGTCTTGAGCTTGAAGCTTGAGCCAATCCTTTGTCCTTAGCATCTTGAAGGAGTTCCCACATCCTTTAGTCCATGCCACTCCATTGTTGAACCTATCTGAAACATACTAGATAAAGGTGTTAGTCCAACAAGAGATATGTTGACATTAATTACCAAAACCACCTAGGGAGCACTTGTGCTTTCACTCCCCCTTTTGGTAATTGATGACAACATACATCAATCTTTAGATAAAGATATAAAGAGTAGCAAGTAAAGCTCCGGAAAGACATGTAACAAGCATAGGCTCCCCCTATATGTATGCAATCATGTGAATATGGAATATAGAAACATGTGAGAGCATAACCATGATAGAGTAGGCAATGTGTTACATGTATCTTGGCCATATGCATCGAGCAAAGAATATTAAAGAAAGTACCTTCATGCTCATGAGTCCTTCTTGCAAACAGTGTGTACATCAGCAAGAATTCCTCATACACATGAGTGTGATGCATATACTTACCTTGTAGTCTTGAGTTGGCTTAGGGTGAAATGAACCTGCACAAACAAGGTTAGATAACACATGTACATCTACTAGCGAGCAAGCAGAAGAAACCACAAGAATACCAAGGCTGGGATGACATGTAGAGAGTGAGTACTAAGTACCACATTGGATTAGACATGTCCCCAAGAGTAAAGATATGCAATGAATTTGAATGATTCCTTTCCCTTAGATGTCTTGCTCCCCTGAATCTAGCATGGGATCTTTGGGAGAAGATAGGGAACAGAAAAACAGCTGAAAGATATAAATGAAGCAGAGCTTAATGCAAATAAGCACACATGAACATGTCTTTCCCCAAAAAGACATGTGGCATCTCTCCTCTTGAACACCAAGCATCTGGGATCCTTGAGAAATACTTTCTACTTGAGTATTCTCTGCATACAGAGATCTCTTTCTCCCCTTAATACTCTCTCCTTTTGGAAGTGATAAGCTTTGATGTGATCTCTCTCTCCCCTTTGACATCAATTTCCAAGAAGGGTCTTATGGAATTTGTTGTGACTAGGTTTGGTCCTTGAGTCACAACACAAAGCCTGGATAAAATTGTGATGCTTGTAGAGGACAAGATTCATTGAGTGGAGCTGGATCGGAAGAAACACAGAATAAGTGGCAAATTGTTTTTCTGTTGTGAAATCGGTGGCACCGAGTGGTATGCTTGATTGTACCGAAAGGATTAGTTGGACGAAAAACAACAAATCGGTGAAACCGAGTTCATCGTGAGAAAACTCTTGTCACCTCAGCTCACTAGACTGGAAAGATCTCACAAAAATTTGCAAGGAATTAACTGAATGATGTGCAATGAATTTGGATCTGAGAAAATGCAGCATAAGCAGAAAGAAAAAGAGAAATCTAGATGAAGATTTTTTTGAAGAGAAACAAATATGCATGAGACAAATGCAAAAACACAGAAAAGAACACGAGAGAACTTCATCTAGAGATGGTCGGTGACAAAGTCACCTATGTTAGAGTATATTGACGTAGGAGTCAAGTGAGATCACTTGATCATAGGTCATACTCATTGTTTAAGCTCAAAATGGGGTTACCATTTTTCGTTTAAGCATTTTGATGTATTCACATCTTGTCGAGTTGCTTTAGCTCATGACTCAGAGTAAAGCTTCTCTAAGATGGAATAACCTACCTTCGTTGGTGGTGTTGACCATGTAGTTGAACTTGTGTGGGTTGCTCAAGGTTGATGTAGCTCATCAAGAGTTGAGAGCACCACTTGGAATTTGAGTCCATCTACCTACATGGGTTAGTTCTTGCAAGGAGTAGCACTTGTGTATCCAAAAATGATAATCATGAAGCTCAACAAAGAGTTTGTCACAGGATATGTTTGAATGATTCTGTGATTCCTTGTATTCAGCCACCATAGTGTAGAGACTTGGTGATGTAGAGATTGCTCAAGATGTGAGTACATACAATCTCATGGAATTTGATTCCACCAAGTACCTACATGGGTTAGATAACATGCAAGATGCAAATATATCCAAGATATAATATTTTCAACATAAGAGAGATATCATGGATTAGTCATAAGCTCATGTCTTGCATGCATCCAATGGAGTTTCTACTCCAAGTTTGAAGCATCAATGATGTTCAATTCTCCTCTCAACCTGCAAAACACTTTCTCATCAAGGGTTTAGTAAATATATCCGCTAATTGCTTTTTAGTGCGAACATGCTTAAGATTAATGTCACCCTTAGCAACATGATCTCGAATGAAGTGATGAACTTCAATATGCTTAGTTCGAGAATGTTGTATGGGATTATGACCAATTTTGATAGCACTTTCATTGTCACGAGCAATGGAACATGTTTCAGATATATCCCATAATCTTTAAGAGTTTGGGTCATCCAAAGTAATTGAGCACAACATGAACCAGTGACAATGTACTCGCTTGGTGTAGATAAGGATACGAGTTTTGTTTCTTGGAGGACCAAGACACAAGAGATCTACCAAGAAATTGACAAGTACCTGAAGTGGACTTTCTATCAACCTTGTCTCGGCATAGTCAGGTCGGAATAGCCAACAAGATCGAAAGAGGCCCTCTTAGGATACCAAATGCCAAAATTTGGTGTATGAATTAACTATCTCACTATCCTTTTCACGGCCTTAAGATGACATTCTTTAGGAGCAACGATATCTTGCACACATGCACACACTTAGCATAATATCGGGCGTGAAGCACATAGGTATAACGATGATCCAATCATAGAGCGATAAACCTTTTGATCAACGGTTTACCATCTTTGGTCAAATCAAGATGTCCACTAGTAGGCATGGGTGTAGACATACCTTTGCACTCTTGCATATTGAACTTCTTGAATAAGTCCTTAGTGTACTTCGTTTGAGAGACAAAAGTACCTTCCTTAGTTTGCTTGATTTGCAACCCAAGAAAGAATTTGAGTTCACTCATCATTGACATCTCAAACTTCTTTGACACTAGCTTCCCAAACTTTTCACTAAAATGAGGGTTAGTTGATCCAAATATAATATCATCAACATAGATTTGGCACACAAATAATTCTCCATTGACCCTTTTAGTAAAAAGTGTGGAATCAATTTTCCCAATTTCAAATCCTTTTTCAAGAAGAAACTTGGTCAAGCATTTATACCATGCTCTAGGAGCTTGTTTAAGACCATAAAGGGCTTTGTGAAGTTTGTAAACATGGTTTGGTTTCTTAGGATTGACAAATCCGGGAGGTTGTTTAACATAAACTTCCTCCTCTATTTCACCATTTAGAAAAGCACTTTTAATGTCCATTTGGTACAAGGTGATATTATGGTGATTAGCATAGGCAAGTAAGATGCGAATGGACTCAAGTCTAGCAGGAGCATAAGTCTCATGTAGCGACCCGACCGAATGGATCAAGTCTACGTGGCAGGTGTCATCCACTGGATCGGTATCTTTGACACACATTACTCGAAGGATTTATAACAGAGGTAAATCACATGTATAAAATAGCGTAAATACTATTACCTCGATCCAAAATATAGCGGAAGCAACAAGGTTGTGGATTCCCATCAACACCAGCGGCAAAGTTGAGTGTAGAAATCGTAACCCTAACGTATCACTTGCACAAATCGTTTGAAAAGTGCGCAACATGAAAAGTTGCAGCCCGTAATAATTGACACATGGAATATCTTGGCAATGTAACACATAAACGATAATGAAAGAATAAGCCTATACTACATGCATATCGGTGGTGGAAAAGCTCTATGGTTATAAGGTTTTGCAAAAGCCAATTTTCCCTACTTCAAAGGAATAAATTTATTTAACTATCATGGTGGTTGTTGAACATTGAGAATGGTTGTGACATCCTCAATCCCAATTAAGCGTACTCATTAAAACCCAACAATATTAATTAGAGTAACATGATGAGATCAAGCAGGATAATCCAAGAACTAGATACTCAAGATGTCCATAACAGGGACACGGCTAATCATGATTAGTTTATACACTCTGCGAGAGGTTTGCACTTTTCCCCACAAGACTCGATCGCCTCCGTTTGGTTTCTACTTTACATGGTGTTTGAAAGCGGATGGACCGAGACATAGTCTTTCAGAAGCACGAGCACCTTACTTGTGGGTAGATCGGTACACCTACTTTCCCCTACATCGCTAGTCTAACCGTAGAGCTCGCACAACTTAGTCAACTATGCGAGCCCATAATTGCTTGTGGCTGCACACGGAAGTTTCTAGTTTGAATAATCTCATGATCCCTTTGAGCTGGGTGGCGGTCAGAAGAAATCTGAGGCAAGTCTGATAGAAATCAGGTGCCTCAATCCACCAGATGTGTGTTTAAGTTGCCACCTTAAATAAAGCATTAAATAACAATCTCACATCGTCATGGAATACACTCACCCAATCCCGTCTACTAGCATAGCATAGCATAATAAGCAAGCGTGAAGTAACCCCAAAGGTTTGATAATAAAAGCAGGTAATAGATGCTTTGCCTCAACTACTTCTCATCCCACAATTTAATTAGATCCTAATCATGCGGTGTTTGAGGAATAGATCTAATGCATAAAAACTGGGTATGAGAAGAGTATGATCAAAGTGTTACTTGCTGCAAAGTTGATGAAGATGATTAGCACTCAAAACTCTTGATAGGTCTACTCGTCACACTCCGGTCAATCTATCGTAATCAAGCAATAGTAACCACACATAAGCAATCACTCAAAAGATCGGAAAGATCGAAGAAACAATTCGGAAAACATCAAAACCAATCAAATAACTCTTGCAACATAAAACAATTTCTAACAGTACCAAAATTATGTGAATTTGGCCTTATCATAAAGTTTAGGTCAAGAGCTTGATTTGCAAAAAGAACCAACTAAATCAGATTCTGAAACTTAAGTTATGATCAAACAAAGTTCAAATTCAAATCTGATCTAATTCAAAATTTAAAATTTCAAAAACATGTTTGAGTTGGATTCTTGGATAGAGAGATCATAACGAAGAGCGTGGCGTTGGTTTCGTTGAATTTGGACTAACGGGTAAAAAGTTATGAGGTTTGAAAGCTGGGGACTAATTTGTAAATAATATATCTACAAAGAAATCACGACTAAAACTAACGAAAAAGAAAAAGTCTAAAAAGCGAGCGTCCGTTACGAGCGCTAACCAGCGAAAATCGTTCGCTCCAGAGCCTAAACTAACGGACGCTCTCTAAATAATCTAAACAAAAAAAAATAAACCGTTTTTTTGAAAAACCGAAGTAAACCTAACCCTTAAAAAAATAAACCGGACCGGGCTTATGCGGTTTTATTTACAGTTGAGGTGGATCGGGTCAGCGGCTTCAGTGATGGCGTGAGGCATCGGCGTGGTCGCCGGAGGTATTCAGTGGCCGAAGCGCGGCGGAGGCGGCAATGAAGCTTCTTGAGAGCGAGCAGGAGGTTGGCGGCGTCGGTGGTGTCATGAGGGCAGGGCAAGCAGCGGCGGTGGATCTCGCCGGCGGCGATAGTTCTTGGCCGGATAGTGGCGAGAGAGAGAAGAGGGAAAGCAGGGCGGCGCCCTTTATAGGAGGAGGAGGCGAGATGGCGTGGAGGAGGGGGCGGGAGTCCGTGGAAACCCGGCGCAGATGGCGTGCTGGCTCGGAGTCCCTCGAGCTCGAGATGATGAGGAGGTGGGCTGGGCAGGCACTGGGGCTGGGCGGCCCGGTCGGCGAAGTCCTTTTTTAAAACATTTTTTTAAGGCGAGACACAAAAAATAAAACCAAAGAAATAAAAATTTTATATAGGCATATAATATATCAAAATTTTCAGAAAAACATTTCCTACAAGATGAACTTTATTCTAGAGTGTAATAAAATACACACAAATTCAAATAAAACAAAAGAGTGTGTCGGTGTACTAGAGTAGGGGTACCTAGTATCCCGAACTTCGTGCCTGGCGATTCTGACACCAGCGGCGGGGCTTACCTAGTGACCGCCAAGATCCTCCATGGCTCCTTTGGAGCCATTCAAGAACAAAGTATTCAAGACCCGGCAAGAGGGCTTGCGGAAGGCCCTCAAGGCACGAAGAAACAAGACCCGGCAAGAGGAGCTTGGGAAGGCTGGTGGCGACAAGCTACCGGCGCGACAAGGATTCAGCAGCGGCAAGGTGCTTGCGGCGGCAACCTCTCTTCATCTCTGCTCCAACTCATCCTGGCGATGTCGCCGTGGGGCCTTTCGAGCGTGCGTGTCAGAAAGGCTGTGCAGCCGGTAGGGAAGCAGCGATAAGCGGCTGACAAGCTTACCATCGTGGCAAGCGGTGGTGCCAGCAGTCCCTGTTGCCTTTATTAGAGGCGGCGAGGGCGGGCATTATTGATATTGTCCCTTGCCGTCGAGTTAGGTATAATGCAGCATACCTTTGTACAAGTCGGTTGTACCAACTACTATTTTCCATTTTACCCCATCGTTGCCACTGTGGTGACCCCTTGAGCCTATAAAAGGAGGCCCATGTGCAACATAGCAAGGGTTCGGCTCATTCGACTCATTCGAGACCACACTCTCTCAGGCTAGGTTCTGTAGCTCCCATTGCTCCCTAGCAAGAACACAATACAATCAACCAAGCAGTAGGAGTATTATCTCTCAGGAGAGCTCGAGAAGCTAAAGCTGCTTTCGTGTGCATCGCCTCGATCTGCTCTTCGTGCAACCTCCGCTCCCCTCCGAACCACAAGGGACTCGGTCCTTGAGTCCCATAGGTGTTCGTGGGTCACGATCAACTTCCCGACATCTTTGGCGCGCCCGGTAGGGGCGTCGAGGCTGTGTGAACCTGATCCGGCGGTCACCACGAGCAACTTCTTCATCACCTTCATCAACATGCCACGAAGAAGAAGGCTTGGCGGCAGCGAAACCGTCGCGTCAAACCCACCACCACGGAGCTGGCGAGTGGTGGGGAAGGCTTCAGCGGAGAAGCAGGCGTCGTCGAGGAGCCACCAGCTGCCAAGTCCAGGACAAGCGGTGCAGACCTCGGCGTCCGGATATGTACGTGTCCATCTCGGGGGCGAGGCCCGACAGCGTCATGGTGCTCGCATAGCGCCATGCGTTCGTTAGGACAAGATCGAGCTGGCGGATCGAGGCGTTCAAGAAGCAGCTCGTGGCGTAACAGGCTGGTGCGGCGAACCTGTCGCTGGGCGGGATGCTGCTCCTTCTAATGTATTCAGAATTCGAGCACATCCGCTCCTCACCGTTCGCCATTGCCGCCCACCACTCCGGCGGAAGCTTTGGCGCGAGCTCAACTACTCTGGATTACCCTCCAACGGTGACAAAGGTCGGCGGTGGAGGCCACCATTCAAAGCCTCATCGGCTTTGCCAGCAGCGATACTCGCGGCAACCAAGCGCATCCTTGCGGCGGCAAGGCGACAAAACGCGAGCGGTGGCGGCGAAACCTATGGGGTGCAACCACCATGCACTCTCCATCCGAAGGCCAAGATCACCGACTCGTCGGATCCACCTCGACAGCGACTCCACGCTTCGCCGGATCCACAATCTCGCCGTGATCAGCGCCAAGTTCTTCAAACGGCAACAAGAAGGCCTTCGAACTGCGCCGGCGCGAAGAAGCGGCGTCAATCCGGCCAGCGCTGGGGCCATTGTCGACATGCAAGCGCCAAGAGAACGGTGACTTGCCGTGCAGCGGTAGGTTGCCCTGCGTTCACTCTTGAGCTGCGGCAAGTCGATGGCAAACAAGAAAAACTTCAAGCGGATGTGCGGAGAAGTATGATGGCAGGACACACCCATCGGAGTTCCTCAGCATCTACACCATTGTGGTGCAGGCTGCGGGGGGACGAGACAACAAGATCCTCGCCAAGTACTTCCCATTGGTACTCAAGCCAAATGTCAGATCTTGGCTCATGCACTTGCTGGACAGTTCCATATCTTCTTGGGCAGATCTATGCCATCGGTTTGTTGGCGCCTTCACGGTGACCACAAACCTCATAGCCAAGAGTGACCTTCACTGCTAATCCGGAAGGAAGGAGAGTCCTGCGCAAGTTCATCGGAGATTCAGCCGTGTGCACTACAACATCGAGATGTCCACCACATCGCGGTGATTAGCGCGTTTCACGAAACGTCGCGGAACCGCGGGATGAGGAGAGAGATGGCGATGTGTAAAGTCAGGGCGTCGATGAGCTGTATGCCTTGGCCGACAAGTGTGCGCGTCTTTGAAGAAGGAAAGACTCGGGAGAGAATGTGGAAGCAGGATCGGCGGTGAGGAAGTATCCGGCAAAGAAGAGCGGCGGAACAACGAAGAAGAAGAGCAAAGAGGTACTAGTTGTCGAGATCCGTCCAGCGGAGGTGGCGCCAAGAAACTAAGGTTGGTGGCTCCGGCAAGGAGGTTGCGTGACACCGACCGCCAAGGTATGGCGACCGCCGACAAGCAACCGAGTTCAACAAACGATCTTGTAGATTCACGCACCAAGGGCCATGACCTCGAGCTGCAAGAAAGTCGAGCAGCTTGTTGAGCTCTGAAGAAAGGCTGGTCTGGCGAGACAAGGAAAAGCCGAGGAAGGTCTTGGAGCAACTAACAAGAAGAGACCGGCGGGGGAGGACACATGACAAGGCCAGCGGCTGACAAGAGACAGACCTCCCAGCGGCGCGACAAGGATGAAAGCGAAGATGGCGAAGAGGATATGGAGGGCGATGAAGGTGATGAGCAGGAGTTTGAACCACGGAGGTCCTCTGTGTTGGTGGTGGTGCTTCTGCGCATACCTCACACCGCCAACTCAAGCAATGGATCACGGGAGGTTAATGCAGCACAACCATCCATAGAATCCGTAGACCTCTGAAGTGGTCCACCACGCCTATCATCTTGATATTGAGGACCACCCGATCGCGTAACTGCGGTCGGGTGCTTGCCGATGTTGGTCTCACCAACTATCCGCAACCTCAAGGTCACCAAGATGCTAGTTGGCGGGGCGGCTTAAACCTGAGATCCTCCGCGGTGCTCGAAGCTTCAAATCCACGACAGCGAGCGAAGAGGCTAGCGTTCAAGGAATCAACCGAGGAGGAGCAAGCCCAAGGAAGATCACGCTGCGGTAACATTTGGCAGCGAGCTAAACTTCAGGTGAGAGGTCACGTTCGGCGTTGCTGATTTTCCGTTACCTACAATGGAATACTTGGTGCGTCGGCACTTTCGCCAAGTTCATGGCAGCCTCTCATTATGCATACAATTTGCTCAAGATGCGGCCGGTAAGTGTCATTTATGTTCATGGCGACAAGAAAGATGCTCTTATCTGCGCCGACAAGATTTCTGGGAAGCAGCAGCTGCGACGGATAACAAATCACTCCGGGAAGAAGAAGACCACTTTGTTCGGCAAAGCTCGATGCCCCTCCGGCAAGCGCACCTCTTGGTGCTGCGCTACCGTCGAGGGCGCACCATCGAGCTCCACCGGCAAGTGCAAGAAGATGATGGCAGCTCCGCGAAGACTAAGAAAGTGCCGCCAAGGAGGGGCGGCGCTGGTGGTACCTTCACCATCGGTGCCACTCTCGACCCTAAATAGGAAGGCGAGCTCGTTGCTCTGGGCGAATGTCGATGTGTTTGCATGGAAACCGTCGACATCCCGGTGTTCAGGAAAGTAATTGAGCACCACCTAGCTGTCTGTCCTCATCTTGCGGCCCGTCAAGCAAAAAGTCGAGAAGCGAGCGGTGGGCGCCAGAGTTTATTGCGAAGAGATCAAGAAGTTGGAAGCAGCGGGCCTTGTCGGAGGTGCTCCATCCCGTGGTTGGCCAATCCGGTGGTTATGCGCAAAGGCAAATGGGAAATGGAGACTTTGTATTGACTTCATAGATGTTAATAAAGCTTGTCCCAAAGACCCATTTCCCTTGCCGCGTATTGACCAGATTATTGACTCCGGCTGGATGCAATTTTCTTTCATTTCTTGATGCATACTCGAGGATATCATCGGATCTTCATGGCGAGAAGAGGATGAAGAAAACCGCATTCATTACACCATGTGGCACATCTTGTTTTATCTGGATGCCTTTCGGTTTGAAGAATGCTGGTTCAACGTTTGCAAGAGTAGTCCATGGCGCTTTTGAGCCACAAATGCAGAAATGTAGAAGCTTACATGGATGACATAGTGGTCAAACAAGGACAAAGCAACTCTGGTTCAAGATTTGGATGAGAATTTTGCAAATCTGCGCAAGATCAACCTCAAGCTCAACCCGAGAAGTGCGTGTTTGGAGTTCCTTCCGGCAAGCTTCTCGGATTCTTTCATCAATCTCGGCGAATTGAAGCCAACCCGACAAGATCAGGCCATTGAGCAGATTGAAGCACCAAAGCGCGTCAAGGATGTCGAACTTGCGGTTGTG